>UELU01144707.1:173972-193848 GCA_900490025.1 Megastigmus dorsalis
TGCTTCTACTCGAGTGATTATGCCAAAATATATATATGCCAAGTGTTTTCGAGGATAAGGATACTTTCTCACTCGTGTTTGAAAATGTCACTTTTTGTCGCGAATCTCGCTGCGCAATTATAATTGGCTCACAGTTGATGCTTGAAGCGCATTTATTAAATTATTAATCATTTAAAATTACACCAAGTGTCTGATAATGATAAATGTGAAATATTAAACATTCTATATATTTAATTTTCTATTTTATAGCTGCACTTTCATTAAAAAAAAGTATATATTTAAGAATGTATGTAAATGTGAACAATGGATTCTATTCAAATATGAATTTATATAAAAATCAAATTAATTTCAATTAATTGGAAATATTGAAGAAATTTTCAATTTGGCGCTGCTGCTGCATACCACTAAAACTGATATCGGTACGATCTTCAAAAAATTATAAACACGTCTGCCTCTCATAAGCATTGAATCTAAATATTGTGCAGCAGAAACCTTCCCCTCTAGCACTCTCTTAAAATTTCTTCAAATTCTTTAAATATCCTTAAAATTTCAATATTTCTCGACTGTGGTACGTCTTTTAATCAGATCTTTGCACGTCCCTAGAGTAGCAAATCCCCTACAACTAGTTTAAACAGTGTAAGAAAGTGCACGCGCCCGCGACGGACCGAATTGAGCGCGCTAGTCACAATCTCGAGAAAATACACGCCGCGGTGGCTATCTTTACGCCCTCGCTATATGGTCTCTCTCGCTCTATCTGTGTTTCACCTCGCGCAGACGCTCCTGTCAGTCTTCATTCCGTGAATGTGTCCAACGATCCGTCATCGCGCGGACTCTCGACGTTCGTCACCGCGGAGCACCGGCCTCGTGCTTGCGCGTGCGGCTGTATTTACACGCGACGCCCGCCACCACCGTCGCCGCCGCCGTTAGACCGCGAGCCGATATTTTGGTCGAGTGAGTTGCCACTGTTGCTGCTGTTTCTGTTGCTGCTCTTATACTGAACGTTTCAGTGTCTCGTTGTTATAACTCGAGAGAGAGAGAGAGAGAGAGAGAGAGGGAGCGGGAGCGGGAGTAGACATGGGACAATTTTGCGTTTAGACCGCATACCCGCTTACTTTTCGCATTTGTCCTGCAAGAAGTCTTGTGAGCTTCATTTATACGTACGCTCGTCTAAGAAATTATTCGCGGGAACATGCTGGTGTTATTCGGACGAGGAAGTAAGAGGTTACTGTGTTGAGAATAAATCACGTGATGGAGTAGGACTATTGTAGTTTAAATTGGAACTCACATGTTAAGATTAGAAGCTCTTTAAAAAGAACGTGTAAATAAAAGATAAATATTTTAACCTACGAAACTGTTTTGACACGCAAATAATGAATTTCTAAATTACAAGACCTAACTAAAATTCATACTATAAAAGTGGCATGCCTTATACATCTCGAAAACTGTTTAAAAAATTTGGCAATATACTTTACACAGTTACACATTTATTCCAAAATAATGCGGACGAAGCTCGAAGTAACTTATAAACATGTGGTCTGAATAAGAAACTACCGATCAATAAAAAATTACGTTATTTCTTTCAAGCCACAAAAAAAAACGAAAAAAGCAATTCCGAAGATAGCGTAGAAAAAAACGACTCTGGCAGCGGCTGTGTAGTGGTATATCCGGCAGCGAGTCGGAGCGTATATAACGCGTAATAGGCGTGGAAGCCAGGCATGATTGACAGGTTTCCACGTCCAGCCAATCGCAAGCCGGTGAAATGCTGATGAGGCGCTCGCTCTCAAGCATGTGATCCTCTATCTCCCGTGTGTTGCCCCTCGCGGCAAGAGCATTGATACATCCCCATGGCTTTTCGGACCCACCCTCCCACTCTCTCGATGTTCTCTCTCTCTCTCTCTCTCTCTCTCTTCTTCCTTGTCTGCCTGAGCTGTGTATACCCGGGGATACTCGAGCACCCTAGCTTACATCTGCTACTCGCAGGCCTTGAAATCCACGTGTATAGGTCTATTCAAGATACCCTTCTGCCCAAAAGCTATATGCGAGAAAGAGAAAAAGTGAACAACTTTGCATTGCTCGAGTCGCGTGGGTCTCGATACCCATGAAGACTGAATTTAACCCTCGTAAAATGAGAAGACTTTGGGGGGGGGGGGGATAAACAGCGATGGTTTAGCTGGCGAATGTATAAGTAATCGATAAATATTTGACTAGGATAAGCCACTTCTAAGTTACAGAGGCAAAAATGTGCTGTAAACCGTAAAAGATAGGAACTATATAAGAAATCATTGACAACTAATTATTGCCGCTGCAATTAATCACGAGATGGAAACTAGAAATTAGTGAGACTGGTTTAAGAATCGGAAATATAGTCGAGTTGACGATTTAATCAATTATTCATTGCCACTTGCGCATACGAACCGCGCGTGCATATATCTTCATCACCAGCATTATCGGGTTTTCCTTTTTAAAATTGATTGATAAGTTCCTCAAACATTTGTTTATAAATGAAGAATAAAAAAAAAACAGAAAATGGCGGAGGAAAAGAAGTTCTTCTTACACGACGATGATTGATTGTCAGACATAATTAATTACTAATCGCCATCTTCCAATATTAGAAGTTAAAAGTGCATTCTTCATTGAGGGGTGCCACGCGCATAACTTTGCTCCAGAAACCCGGGGAGAATACACTGGGAGAACTTGGCTGCTCTTCCCGAGCTCCGCTTGTTATCGCGTTGTCAAGTTTCTTACCGATAACAATTAGGCGTCGTTCCCATCGACACGAGAGATACAGCGCGGGACCCGCAGCCAGAACTTACCGCGAAACTTTCTACAAGGAGTCAAGTATCCGCAGAATGTTCCCCGTCCTCGTTGTGATACAAGCCATAGTGGCGTGTGCAAAATAGAGTATGGGAGAGGGTGGAAGTTGAAAAATACTAAACAATGCGACTTGTAGGTTTAAGTTCTTATTCACTTTATTACCTTGCAATCGCGAAGCTTTCTAACTTTTGGCTGTACACAGAATAAAACTAACTTTCCATTCTAAATAATTATTTGCTGATTAGAATAAGCTGTTTGGCGATTTTCACAAGTAATCATATACAATTTAGCAATACGTGCAGAATCATTCGCGAGAATATACAGACCACGTAGAAAAAAAATCACGAGTAGGATTTGCCCTAATTGTCCTTTGATACAGCATTGCTACTTGGCTATGCCTTTAGCTTTGGTATATTCTCATGTACAGTCGTTAATCATGCCGAGCCAGACATCAACGGATGGGAGGCATCGACCACAAACAAAAAAAAATATAAACGTGCACGACAGAGAAAAACGCATGAACTAATCTCGAATTTGTACTTTGCAGAGAATGGCCTGCCAAGAAGATTAAGAACGGCTTACACAAATACCCAGCTATTGGAGCTCGAGAAGGAGTTTCACTTCAATAAGTACCTGTGCCGGCCTAGAAGAATAGAGATTGCGGCATCGCTTGATCTTACCGAAAGGCAGGTAAGGATAAGAATTGTTCTATAATTCACTTATTGTTAATTTTTTAATGTGCAGTGTGTTTTACAATCCATTCTAAATAATTTCTAAATTATATAATATCCTTTCAAAACTGGTTGGATCTATCCTATATATTTCTGCATAAATTATTAAACATAAAATAATGCTAATAGCGATAGATTTTTAAACAATTACACACTAACACCACTCTGAGAATGTTCAAAATACCATAAACATATTTCATTCATGGATATACTAGTAATCGTCTTGATGCAGTCGGATTTCAAACGACTGATTTTAACGATAAATTCAAATACCATTCGTCTTCCCAGGTAAAGGTGTGGTTCCAAAATCGGCGAATGAAGCACAAGCGTCAGACGCTAAGCAAAGAGGATGGCGACGACAAAGACGGGGCGTCATCCGACGGCCTCGAAAAGTCGAAGAGCGACAAGCTCCTCGGCATAGACGAGGACGAAAAGAAGAGCTGCCACAACTGTGATATTTCCGGAGTCGGTGACGTTGGCAGCACGTTATCCGGCGACGTGACCGAGCTCACCTCCGTCCGCGGCGGCGGCAATAGCAACAACAATACGCCCAGCGCCACAAACAACAACAATAGTGCGGGTTTCAATGCCAACAGCAATGGCGCGAGCAGTGTAGGCAGCACCAACAGCGTTTCTAGTACCTTCGACAAGATGATGGTGGACGAAGATTCGCGATCACGCGACGGTAGCGATATCACGTCACCCAGTCTCACCTCGAAGAAGCTGGACGTGAGGGTGAAGGTCGAGGCTGAACACAAAAGTCCAAATCCCTCTAAGCAGCAGCAACAGCAACAGATCAGCATAAGCAAAAAGTCGCCACCGATCAGTACTAAGGACATGTGCTCAGTGACCAGCAACGGAGTTCTGCTGGCATTGCCAGATTCCACAGTTGGTACGCCAACATTGCCCAATCAGCAAGGATCCTCGACAAGAAGTCTAACGCCCTCATCGACCCCCAGCACTCCAGCCTCGGTCCAACTTCAGGGCAGTCCTTTGAACGTCCAGCAAGCAGCGCACGGTGTATATATGCAACGACCGCGAAGTTCACCATCTTCTAGCACATCGGGTGGCAATGTCCAGGCTAGCCTTCTGCACACAACGAACAATCAAACAGGCGCGATCTCGCCTCACAATCGCGGCCTTGCAGCTGCTAATCCACAGAATCACTTCCAGCAGGGTGTTTATCATCAGACGACGCCAGGCGTCGATTATAGAAACGGTGTACAAGCTGCCAACCGGCAAGCGGTGCCGATTGGCAATCAGCAGAACGCCTACTGTTCGCGAGAAGCTGCTTACCACCAACAGAGGATCTCCTACGCCGGCGAGATGCATCTGCAGTACGCGCGGCAAAGCCAGACGATGAATCGCGTCAATCATCATACGAGAGCTAGCGCTGCGCGATCGATGTACAATCACCATTCAATGCAGCAGTTCCATCAGCAGCACAACCAGTATGCCAGTACGGGAGATTATAACGGTTACGCGCAGGCGGGGACGTATCACGCATCTTATCATGCACGGTAAAACATTTAATTTACTCTCAATAAAATAAGCAGTATTCTATAAATAACATCCAATATAATAATAGCATTAACTTACATATAATCTTTGACCTTTCTTGACACATTCATATAATTTTTTCACATTCGATTATAATAAGCAAACACGGGAAGGCCACGGATTAGGGGAATTTTGATAAAAACTGCTGGTTTTTCCCCCCCAGAAATTATAATTCCATTTCATCAAAAAATGTTTCTCTTTTGACGATTTCTTGCAACGTAGAACTAACAATATTTCCTCTTTTGTGTTTCACAGGAGTATGCCTAACGCGAGTGACGCGGCTTACGGTTCTGGAGCGCAAGCGTACCCAGGCGCTCCTGAGCCCAACGGATCCGAGGCCTACATGTCGGGCAACAATTACGGCTACCCGTCGGCAGCCGCAGCCGCCACCTATCATGCGTCACCGTCCAGCGGCGACGCCACGTCCATGTCAGCTCATCACGCTCACGCAGCTGTCTCCACCCAATCCAACCAGCACTACTACAGCGACGTACACCACCAGCAGCAGCAGCAACAGCAACAGCACCAGCAACAGCAGCACACGAGCAATGCCTACGCGAGTCATCAAACGGCCTCGATGCACTCGGCATCGACTCTTGACTATCATCGGTCCAACACTAACAAGTGCCATCCGAATTCCGCCTACTATGACCAGCAGCAGCAGCAGCAGCAGCAGCAGCAACAACCGCAACAGCAAAGCAGCAGTCAAATGCACGTGCACCAAGGTGGCGAGGCCTCGAACATACCTGCCAGCTACGTTTCGTCGCCGGATCCCTTCCCGGCGGCACCGGGCATTACCACCACGGCCACTGCCATCGCCGCGGCTACTGCTGCCGTCATAACCCCACCCGGAAACGTCGTCGCTGGCCAGAACGACCCGACAGCTCATCACGACTCCTACAGTGGCTTCGCCAACTACTACGGCGCGGATCCCAGCGTCCAAGCTGGAAACTCCGTTCAGCCACAACCCCAGACCCAGGCCGACAACAGCAACAGCTCATCGGACTTTAACTTCCTGAGTAACCTGGCGAACGACTTCGCGCCCGAGTATTATCAGCTCAGCTGAGTCAACGAGCACGACGTCGTGGCAGCGTCGTCGTCGTCGTCCTCGTCAAACAACTGCCAGCAGCAGCAGCAATTAGACTGGAACGACGAGCAGTATCTCCTCAATGAACTCTACTGACCCAGTGCGTCGAGTTTAGAATTAGTGTCTCACGATGCTCTGAGCATCCTGTGATGGGTGGATATATCGATGTGATGTGATTCAAAGTGACTTTGGTGTTGGTACGAGCGTGCAGTGTGGATTCGGAGGGAATGGCGGGGGATGGAGGGAGAGTGTGTGTGGGTGTAAGAGAGGAAGCCGAAAATTGTCGTGCGGATACAAACGGACGCGCGGCATCCGACCGGATGGGGATCAGTCACCGAATTCGCGCGCTCGGCTCTGGCCTGTCGCCAAACGTAACAAAGAGAGTTATGGATGGAAAAGACCCAACCTTAACTTTTTTCTGTTTTATTTTCATTTTTTTTTCGTTATTAAATGCAACGCCGCGGGGGACAAGTTTTTTTTAAATTCCAGGTCACGCGATATCGCTTTGAGACTGTGAACAATGCGATTACAGGTTTCTTTACGAGATGTGAGTTTTTCCGAAACACGTACATTTGCATTTTAACGCGTGTACACGACGTAAAACTTCTGGGCTAACTAGCGCCAAGCTATTTGAAAAGAGAGAAATGATCGTTAATTTAGGGGTCAGTAGAGGGGGGTTATTAATTTTCGAATCTGAATGCGAATGTACGTTGTTAAAGTTATTTGTTGAATGTAACGATTACAAACGTCCAGATTAAAAAGAACGAGATCGATTATACAATTGGTCGATAGTGAGAGACAATATAGAAACTTGCGTGTAAAAGATATTAAATTACAAATGCTTACACCAAGATAAAAACTAAAAAGACCGCCGATGTTCGTATTCGATGATTTTTAGCAGATCCAACAAGAGGATTGCAAAAATTATTTGATACGAAAAGTAGCGACGACTTTTTAATAGAACATTTCTGATGTATGTAATATAGAAAGAAAATGAAATATATAAATATATATATATATATACATATATATAGTTTGATCAAAGAGAGTTATATGATTTTGAGTGAGACGATCGTACATATAGATTTTCGTGCTTGAGAAATGCGAGATCCATTGACATTGTTTCTTTACGGGATCATCGCGGCAATATTGTAATTCTAGTGCCTGTTGTATAAAAAGAGAATGTATAGTTGTTGTAGTAGATCTTAAAAATTATTTTGCGTTTGTATATGTTTACGAATTTTTATTTTTCATTACTCTTAAAACAGTTCTTGTTAAAAGTTCATTCAAATATTCCTTAAGAATACACGAATAAAGAGCATATGGAGCTTTTCTTTCTAGAAAAAAAAAACGCTGATAAAAGAAATTTCGTTTCACGCGATACGCAAAACTGAAAAAGAAAATATTAACTTCAAGTAAATATTTTTTTCAACACATCCAAAGAAATATTTACTACATTTACGAAAATATTGAGTTAATTTAAGAAAGTAATACTTAAATTAAGTAAATTTCACTTAATTAAACAAATATTTAATTGACTATAATATATTTTTTTCAGTGTAGCAAATGTCAAAGCCCGTTAATGCGTTAGAGAGCAGTCCAATACGATCGTCGAAAGCGTTGTGAATCTACCTAGTACCGAAAATAAAAAAGCGTAGTTATTAAAGGCCCGTCTCGAACCGTCTCTTTTGTATATTATCTACGTCGCCTAGCTATTGTTGTTTATACACGTATAAATACATAAAATAAAATGAATTCTCGATAAGAGAAAGCGTTAAGAAAAATCCTTGTAAATACTTGCAGAATATGACATATACATATATATATATATAAAAATACAATAAGCGAAAAAACATTGTTTATCATGGATAATACGTAAGCGTTGTAGGCGAATCTGCAATCGGATCGTGTAAAAGATTATTGCACGCGTATACGTTCACTCATTAACACACTTGTCAAATACAGTTCATAGCGAAACATATATAAAATGAAAAGAAAAAAAACAAGAAACCAAACGAAATCGTACTTCACTTTCGCACCTTGTCCGCTAAACCAAATTCGAAGATTAACAAATTTTTGCACTAGTTCCGAAAATTTGGAGCAGCTACAATCTATAAACTAATAGATAAAATTAGATAGTCTCCAATATGTTGTATTAAAATTTTGATCTATACCTTTATGAAGGTAAAGGAATCAATTAAATACAGTAAAAACATTAAGAATGAATTTATCATTTTTTCTTTATTCTGAATGTATCCTCTGAAGAAACAAAGTAGAGCGACGAGAATCATGGAAAAATTGGGAAATATGTGAATTTCTAAGACTTATTTACTTTCATTTGTTCCATATTAGCAATGTTCTCTAGGTCTTTATTCCTATTTATTCATTGGTAATATAATTGTGTAACTGTTATTTTAAATGTAATATCATTAATTACGTAATCATTATCAATATCAAAAAAATTTTTGTTGTCTGAACATTTTTCATTAAATTAATTTTACGTTAACTTTTATTTGAATTGTAATACAAAAAGAAAAGATGTTTTTTAAAGAACACTTACGATTCTTCGCAACTTTTCGTTGTAGCGAGAGTCATGTCTAGAAAAAAAAAAACAGTCAACTCAACTAATTCATCTCGATTCCACAGTTTAAAAAACCAATTTCATTATCAGCACCAATCATTGCCAAGAAATATTCTCGGGGCTCAACAATCAGCAGACACGGACGATAAACGAGAAATTCTCGCAGCGAGACAAAAAAAGGGAGAGCTGTGCATCAGCGAACGACGATCCCGGAGGCAAACTTCTTTCTCTCCGTTTACATGCGAGTAGGTGGGTATAAACCGTATACATAAAACCTCTCCGGTGCTTTCTCTCTCTCTCTCTCTCTCTCTCTCTCTCTCTCTGGCAAGAGAGACAAAATAGAAGAGAAAGATGCTATACTCGCGCGCAGAATGCGAGAGAGAGAAAGAGAAAGAGAGAGAGAGAAAGCAACAGACGGCTAGAGGCTATACATCGACCATATATCTATATAGCGCGTCCGTCGGCCGGTGAAGAGTTCGGTGACAATGATGGATGAGTGCGTGCTATGCGTGTGAGTCAGCCGGCTCTCGTATATATGTGTGCAGCAGCAGCAGCAGCAGCAGCAGTATAGGCCTTTGGCTGCTGCTGCTACTCACGCGCTTCATACGATGCGCGAGCCTATGCGCGCCCTCGAACACATCGCGGCCTATATCGTTCCGTCGGACCCGGCGCATCTGTGCGCTCCCCGTGCTCTCACCCTCGCAACGTAACGCGATCCCCGATTACGATCCTCCCTCCCCCTCTCTCTCTTACTCTCTCTCGTGTGCTTCCTTTTCCCCTCACTCTCTCTCTCTCTCTCTCTCTGTCTCCCTCCACCCTCCAAAACCCGGCTAATTTCGACGCTATTAACTTTTTTTTCTCTCCTCATGCAGCCGCGGGCCTAATAACGAGGTTCGCGTCTCTCTCTCTCTCTCTCTCTCTCTCTCTCTCTGTTCTCGAATTTTCCATCGATTAGACGCCTATACGCGAGCAAAGAGAGACAGAGAAGTTCTTATTGTCTTGAGGGAATCGTTCATTCGGTCAGGTCAAGCGATAATAAAGGTACTATAAAGTCTCAGTGTGTGTGTTTGAAGTGGGTATGGAGAAGGAAGAAGAGTCGATAGTCGGGAATCTGCGAGTGCAGATATATATGTATATATATACCTCGGAGGAGAAAAGTGTAAGTAAGGGTTATACAGTCGACCCCTTGGTCGTGCGCGGTCCAGCGCAAAAGTAAGCGAGAGAGAGAAAGAGAGAGAAAGAGAGAGAAAGAGGGAGAAAGAGAGAGAGAGGAAGAGTCAAGGGTTACGAGCCCGAAAGCGTGCGAGAGCGGACGCAAAAGACGACCATAAATCTTGCCATCGTCGAGGGACGACTCATTCACGCCACTTCACTTTCCGCCCGATATTCAGTGAAAGAGATCCAGGATTGGAGAGAGAGAGAGAAAGAGAGATACCATGTTGCAGGACGCTTTTCACAATGATAACACGCCCGGATATAGTTGCTGCGGTGTCAATAATGCGTTTAAAAAGTAGACCCCCCTTTCTCTCTCCTTTTCTCTCCGTTGCAACCACACGCAGCGGGTCATAAAAACCATTATTTTTCCTTTTAAAACTTTCAATTGAGCATGCAAACAATTTAGCGCGCTTGATTTGTCAGAGCTCGGACACGAAACGATCGTATTTTCATTGCTTTCAAAAATTAATTGACTTGGTTTGCAGACACTTAACTGATATAAACTTTAAAAATTTGAAATTTATCTTTTTAGAATTAAAGATTTTTTATAGTTCCTCATTATTTTACAAATATTGTATATTGTCCATAACTTAATTAATTCACGGGAGCGAATTACACCAAAAGTGTTAAAGGCACAGCATCAAAACTATACTCTAAAATTTAAAGATTAAAATTTTAATAAGTCTCGATGCACCATTTCCCCTAAAGTACAGAGAAGGTCCCGTTATACTATTCAAATAAACTCAATCAAAGCTGCCCGAGCAGCAGTTCTTTCTCCCCTCGAGTAAATAAATCTACGCAAGCCACAAAAAAAGAAAACAGGAGGAGAAGAAGATCCGACCGCAACTAAGCTGCAGCAGCGCAAGCGATTGAAATTTGAATATCATCAAAAGTTCAATATTTCATCCGCGCAGCGTATGAGCGATCCTCGAAAAGCCAGGCCATGATGTGCATCTTCCAACGAGAAATGTGATGCAGACAGAGACAGAGGAAGATTCTAATTAAAGAGAGCTAGAAAATAATTTGACTGCGACCGCCGCTGCCGCCGCTGCACGCGCGGGTGAACGGCAGCAACGGAGAAATGTTGTTAACGCTTAAACGTTAATAAATGTGGCTGCATTCAAAAGCCCGCGTGTCTCGGACAGGTAGATCGAAAGCGTTGGAGGGAATATCTCTCTCTCTCTCTCTCGCTCTCGCGGTTGGCGGCTGCTTTTGAGCTCTCGGTTTGTCATGGTTCGCATGATAGATGGGAGGAAGCAAGGCTATATCCTTCTCTCACTCTCTCTCGGACGCTTTTGCTCGACAAGTGAATCTACTATATCTGTATATGCACCCTTGTGCTAGTGTGTAATTTTCTTGACTCCTCTGAGTGCGAGAGAGAGATGAACCGCAAATAGAATTTATATACTCGTTTCGAGTTACTACTCATATTATACTACTACCCCTGCTCAGGGAGAGAAAGCTTTCGAGTGTGTTGTGCTCAGCGAGTGACTCGTGATGTGCTTAATTTGCGAAAGGGGTTGAGTTCTTATAGCTTCGATCGTGGACGTTAATTTTCAATCGCAAACACACATGACAATATGGTTTTAATTTAATTCCTTCATGCAAATATAGACTATTGCCGTACGTGATTTCGAATTACAGATTTTAACGAATAATGTCCTGATTGCTCAAAATTCAAATCCATTCAATGTTAATAGCTCAGTCAATTATGCAGTTTGTCCATTAATCCTATCTTAGAAATTGTTCGATCCTAATCTGATTATTCTGAAACAAAAAGTAATGAAATCTGTAGTAAAAATTACAAAAATGCCTTGTAATCCAATCACAGACTGACAAAAGTGGAAAAATTATAATAGCTTCTAAGAAAAATGATCACATTATTAAAATTACGTATTTAAGAATTTTCTCCTTTACAAAGCTATATGTGCAGGTACGAAAGAAATACAAATAGAATAATTCAAAGATTATATATATCTTGCACTCAAAAACTTTCATATACGTATAAAAGGGAGTAAAGTGCAGATAGAATTAGAAAATAAAATGCGGAACCTGGGCTTTCGTGCACTGCATGAGGATGCGAGTCTTTCGTCGCCTGGGGCGTGCGGCCAGTTTTCTCTCTCGCAATCGTTAGAATGATAAGTAGCCGGCTGACACGTGAGAATGCGCGAGTGTCAGTCAGAGAGAGAGAGAGAGCGAGTGAGAGAGCGAGAGAGCGAGATAGAGGCGGCCAGTAGAAAGGCAATATCGCGCTCTGACCTCCTACTGCAACTACTTCTACTACTACTGCCACCCCCCGTTGGCGTCCGCAGCAACGCCCTGGCGCAGCAACTTGCGTAACGCCTTTTTATTTTTCACGGGGACTTGCATCATTACGCACCGGCTGTATACGGTTCTCTCCTGGTAGTTATTATATATACATATAGGTAGCTGCGGGGCATGTGGCTAGATTTATCGTGAGAAGTGTTTACCAGCCAAAATATTGGGGAATAATGCGCTATCCTATTGCGTAAACTGGATTCCTTTATTGACGTGCACAATGGGAATACATCATGCTTTGTTTTATTGTTTTGTTACGGTGTGATACAAAAACTAAAAGATTTCCAAATGCAGTTTAATTATATTAATTTTGAAGTTATTTTATTAATTTATTTTTTTTCTAAACCTATTTTATAGCATTTCTAAAAAACAGTCTTGAAATTGTTCATTTTTTTTTAAACATATAACTTTAATCATTACTTAACGCTCCCTTTTATCAAGCGGGACAACTTACAATTGAAAAAATCTGTACTTAAAAGTTTAAAAGGACTTTTCCGTGCATTCGACACTGTACAGTACCCAAACTACACCCTGTATAATTTATCGCACAAAAAAATATTTGCTATATAAGTCACATTCCATCAAATCACTATCGAGAAAGTGGAGCCGGAGAATAATTGAATAACCTTGAAGCGCGCGTAACGCGACAAAGGACATTATTAAAATACATCGACGAACGGGCCACGTACATATATATAGGTACATAATAGACAGTGAGTGAAAGGCAGCGCGGCGGTACACAAAACACGCGCACACAGAGAAATTTTTTCGCTCAACCTCCCTCGCGTTCGCGCGACGACACAACACAATCGATGTGCCTCCGCTTGCGCGCGCTTTTTTGATACATCGATCGCCGATGACCTTGTAGCTCCTGTCTCTCGACTCCGTTATACATTCTTACAGCTTGTTCCCCAAACACGAGCACATCGACGCGGCATTATAAGCCGACCAAAGAGAGAGAGAGAGAGAGAGAGCGAGAGAGAGAAGGAGCAACAGAGTGAGTGAGAGGAGAGAGAGAGAGAAAGTTAGGAGCCCCGCATGAACAACGCGCGCGCGCGCGCGTATATAAAATGACTAATGATGCCAAAGCCTCTCGCGCGTATATATATATATAAGCCGGGGCGCAAAGTGAAGCGCGCGCGCGGGGGCCATTGATTCGTGGATGCATAAGTGACACGTCTATCGGCTACCGAGAGCCACCAGTCATGCTGAGGTTTTAACTCTTCGCCGCTGTGCCACCGCCGCAGCCACCGCCACCGCCACCGCCACCTACGCCGCCGCCGCCGACGACGACTATACGACGACGAGGTGAACCCCAAACTCGACTCAACGACCTATACACCGAAAGAGAGAGGATGATAAACGGTCTCGCGGCTATAGGCCTTTAACAGAAGCTTATCCCACTGTTATCTCCTCGACGCGCCGACTTTTCAGTCTGATTTCGTCTGCTAGCTCTTTCTTTCTTTCCGCTTTCGTTTGTTCGCCCGCGTCGCGCCGCGGCTCTCTTATTTAATTCGACAAACGCTCGACGCATGAAACCAGAGTTTGGATATGTGTATAATATGGACGGATTGTCTGTTCGTGACGGCGTGTGTGTGTGTGTGTGCGCGTACATGTGCGAATGAGATCGAGCATTAATTTTACTTTTAATGCCGCATCGGAGATTTATTTCTTTATCGAATTAATCACGCGTACCTAATAAATCATTGATTTTTCAATTGTACTGCTTCTTCATTTTTTCTTTTTAATTTGTATAACTTTATTCGCTGTGTTATTGGCAAGATCATGTTCTCTCGATCTTTTCAAGTATCGTTTGCCAACGATGACATTCGCTATTCTGATATTTGTAAATAGGAAAAGCTTAATATAGTTTTAAGCAGTATCATTAACAACGTTAGAAATTAATGAAATTGCTAATAAAATTTTCATAGACATGTATTTTTAGTTATTGAAAATGGATTATATCAAGAATATCAATGTTAATTAAGAGCGTAAGTATCTAATATTTACTTATTTTATGTAATTAAGTATTTTCTTACATCAATATTTCAACGTAAATGGGTATTTTAGTTCACTCAATTTCAAGTTTGAGTATAATTAGAATGTAAATATATGTTTTATTTTCAGTAATATTAAAAGTACAAAATTATAAACAAAATTTAGCTTCGTATACAATCAATAATGCCTTTATAATTGTATAAAATGGCAATAAACTATCGAGCATCGCTGCTCCTTTATAGCCTATCTACACATCATATTTCAAGCGGTAACACGACCAATTCAACAAGTTCCCTAACCCACTTATCAATGCGTTCATTTTTTATCGTCCGCCCATATCCAAAAAAAAAGAGCAAGCCAAAGAAAACAAGAAAAGCCGAGCAAATTAGTCAAGTCCACCTTCATTCATTACCTTTGTTCGATCCATCAGATCTAACACACGCGTGTATATCGGCTTCGCATTCCCTCTCACACACACATACACGCAGACACACACATCCGATCGAACAGACGGTCAATGAGTTTCGCGTCCTCCGTAGAATATCTATATGCCTTTCTCTCTCCCCCGCCTCGTGCCGTTTGCCCGTTAACGCGAGAGAGCCTGCATGCACGTATATATTACTCGATATCGAGCTCAGCGCGACTACCTTGAAGGTTTCCCGGTGCATTAATCATTATCCGTAAAACAATATAGATAATTAATACGCGCTTTAACATAATTGGAAACGTACTAACGTGCACTCATACACGATGCTCTCTTTCTCTGTCTCTCTCTCTCGTCTGTATAGTAATGGAAATGGTATATATATGTGTGTATAAGAAGAGGACTGGAGCTCTGGCGTATATGCATTCGCCGGCGCTCGCAGCCTTGCTCGATCTATCATTCCCGCGAGTGGTATAAATGCTATATGGAAGATTCATATGTGTATGTATATATATATATATATATATATATATCTTGCCCGAGTGAGCTCGCGCGATTTATAAGATTAACTGTGCTATGATTTCAACGGACGTTCGGAATAGACAATTATTATTTCGCTAGGATTATAAGACCCGTGTTTTTGCCCGATGGTTATAGAAATTAATTGGAATTATGTGCTTTGAGCTGCTTTGTTTCAGACCATTTTTCTCGAAGATTTAATGAAAATGTGCACATATGCGCATGTAAATATTAGTTTGATGATTACTGATTTTGATAGCTGTTATTGTATTAAATTGTGTGTTAAATTTATAACATATTTTTATGGATTAATTCAGAGACATATTTTTATTATAATTTTATAATATAAGGTATTTAATTTGAATGAATAAATTAGAAACAGTTTAAATGCTGATTTGGATACAGCTACGTTCTATTGAAATCATGAGTCGATAGATGCATTTAAAATGCACAAGTTAAAGTAACTATGAAAAGTATTCTTGCTTAATATAAAAACATTTGTGAGGAAAAAAAAGTGTGTGAGCGATATTAAAACGTTACAGAATCCAATCAACGTCTCTATTTCGCTATTCGAGATCCGAAAATTGGGTTGAAGCACCACCATTGGAAAGATTAATGTTCGCACTAATTAGTCTTAGGGTCCGAGCAGACGAGAGTCTTTCACCATTAGCTGCCTCGTGATTTTTGCTATGACAAATAGCATCGAGACTAAATGAAACGAGAATTAAAATTTTTTTGCAATCAAGCTGTACACGCATAACACACGTTGGCGAAATTCTAATAATTTCACATAACAAGAAATAAAGGAACACAGAATCCTGTTTCGCGTTAACTATAATTTTTCTGAAGTTTTTATAAAATTAATAGATTGCTAGTAATCAATAAACTGCGAGTGATTAAAGAACCAGTTTTCGTAGCGGGGCGTATAGAGTAAAAAAGGTGATATTTACTGAAAAGCTGAGCAGGTTGATCTAAACCGGTTATCAGTCAGGGATACGAGAAGGTTTGTTTACGTGTGTTAACATGGCGTCGGCCTGTCTTTTCCTTCCCCCACTACGCGTCGCGCGGAATGGTTGATTTATAGGCGGAGCATCTGACACTAGACACCACCCCCGACTTTCCACAGCTGTTTCAAGCTGTCGTGGATATCGTGAGCGTAAATCACGTGCCACCGATCGTAGCGCCGCCTGCGCAGAAAGTGAGAAAGATAATCAACGGGCTGTCCGTCGACAATGAAACTTTCAGTGTAAGGAAGTATTGTATCCGTCGTTGGTAAAGAAGATTTCTACATAATTTACGATGAAAATTATAGTGATCATTTTGATCAACGCATAATACGAAAATATGCATTTTTATCAAGACTAGATAAAAAAGGTGCCGTAGTAATGATTTATCTAGAAGTCATTTAAAAGATGTGTCTGCACGCATGATAATGTGGGTATTCTACATTTCTAAATAGCATGTAAAATGTTAGTTGAAAAATATAGCGAATTTTCATTATAAACGCTGAATAAATCTTTCTTTAAATTTTAGTATTTAGATTTTTTTGCGCCCTAGCAAAGATGACTACTTTTTACAAACAATTTCATAATCATGATTGCACTAATATTCTTCTCAAGTAAATTTTTATTACCACAATAGTAATCTTGAAACACGTACATTATTCATATAGCATTACAAAATGTTCAAATAAAAATATGTAAAAACTGAGTGTAACTCTGGAAGCTGTGAGTGATAAAAAGTTATGTGGCAGCTATCAATACCTATAATAACCTATACCTATATTTCTCTGTTAATAACGTATAGATATTTTATATTGTCTTTTATTATGAGCGAAAATTCAAAAAGTGTTTAAGTAGATTTAAGAGTTAGTTTTTGAATATGTATGTACCAGTCTATGTCTATACTTCTATATAGGTTTTAATAACGTAAATAAGTGAATAAATAAATTGTAAAATACTAAAATTAGTAAACAATAATTTTTCCAATAAAATCCTAGTACATTACCTATTTACATATAATTTAAATTGTTGTAATGGTTTGTATTTTAATTCTTATCAACTAAAACCAATACTAAATTTTTTTGTAATTTTCTCAAAATAAAGCTTAAAACATTAACCATAACACGCGTAATTTTGGTGGATGGTTATCTAACATCCGCATAATTACGCAACACTGTATAAAAATAAAAGAAAAACAATAGTGCAAAAAGCTTTTTGCGATTTCGGCGCATATAAAAGAAGAACAACGAATTTATTCCTAAAAGTCCAATTAATGGAACGAGAGAAGGGTGCATCCCGGATCATTTTCGAATTCGTTGATCAATCAACATAAGAGCGAGGCGGCGTGCACACGCGGCACTCGGTGCGAAGGTCATCAGAGAATTGACCGGGGCCAATCTCTGGGATCAGTTCGCCTAATAGAAACTTCAGCCGGGAACTTGGCAGCATCTGCGAGAAGAGCTTGTATATACACGCGCTATATAGAACTAACCCTCCCTCTCTCTCTTTCAAGGCTCGAAAGAATAAGGGGAAAAAATAAGAGATATATATATCGGCAGAGAGCTGCTTCGGAGCTCGCGCGCGCGTTGTTGACGCCCGAAACGTCGTGCGATCGATCTTCGTCAGGCTTGATTTCTGCAGCGCTACACAATCGTCCAACAAATAGAATCGTACATGGGACGTCCGGCTGCTCTGCCGAGCTGCCTCTGTATATATACGCTATTTTCCAAAGATATCCACGGCGATCGCTTTTCCTTGTCAACGCGCGCAGAATGTGTGCCTATATAGATACGCGCCATTGTGCGCATGGCGGAGAAAAGTCGACCCCCGAAGTGGCGTGTATAAAAAGGGAAAAATAGAGGCGCTGATCCCGAACCGAAATTTAGAGATCAAAAAAGAAAGAAACAAAATCAAAATCCGACCCGACCCGACGTTTGTGTAAGTACAGCTCAATTCTCGCGATTTAAAAGAGACAACTTAAGGTCATAGATGTGTAGGATGGTGTGCGTATATATATATTGTAAAGGCGC
This sequence comes from Megastigmus dorsalis, assembly GCA_900490025.1. Taxonomy (NCBI): domain Eukaryota; kingdom Metazoa; phylum Arthropoda; class Insecta; order Hymenoptera; family Megastigmidae; genus Megastigmus; species Megastigmus dorsalis. Next base: position 192,252 of record UELU01144707.1, read on the forward strand.
GCGAAAGAGAGAAAGAGAGAGAGGCCTATATATACCGGTAAGGAGGAACGAGTTTATCGGTTCGAGCGATCGGCCGCGGGTGCATGATTGATACTCCGTTCCGGTATTGTTAGCACGTGTATTTACCGACGCGAGAGCCGCCACTACCGACCGCAGACGTTTTAATTAAAATATACTTACACAGAACTGCGAGAGAGACGAGCTCTCACTCGGTTTGTCGTGGTCTCGCGCCAGCCAACTTCCCTTAGCTCGCGTGTCTCTCTCTCTCTCTCTCTCTCTCTCTCTCTTTTCGTGTTTGTGTATCATGGAAGTAGTTTGGAATGCACCGTGGACGAGTGTTTTGTTCTTGTAACGAGCCCATCCTTTTTGCCAGCGAGCTATGGATAAGTGCTTCACTGAGAAAAAAGAAAAGTTGGGATTTGATCCTCCTCCGTTGTAGTAACCTGCCAACAAACGGCAGCGACTACTTGGGTTTTGCACAGTTGCATTAACTGAGTGTTACAGTAAGATTTATACTGTTCCACCAGAACAATAATTTATAGAATTATTTTATGAATGCATTTAATTACACGGAAAAAAGTGTGGAATTTGTGTCCACGTGTGGAATTCAGTCGTATTTGATGTCTATATGCAAAGGGTCGCTGATGATGGCGTCCAGGTGATGCGCTCCATAGTTTTTGTGTCTAGGTATAAAATCCGGATGTATGCAAAGTTTAGGTGCACAGGATCACCGATGATGATATCTAAGTAGTGGGCACCGTATAGTTTCATATAATATCTAGGTAGGAGATCGGCACTTAAACGCATAAAACTATACGAAGCGCACGATCTGGAAATCACCATCGGCGACTATATACAGCTAAACATCGTAAGCGACCGAATTTCGCATGTAGACACAAAAAGAAACTATGGAGCGCATTACCTGGATACCATCATCGGCGACCGTAAACATTTAGAATCGCATAAATCCGGAATGTGGACTTTTTCTTACTAGTTTTCTTTACTTTTTTTGGGTAATATTGTTAGTTTATTGCTGGATTCTCAAAACTCAAAACTCAGTTAGCGCAACTTAGTGAGTAGAGGCCGAAGTAACCACACGGCAAATTTAAGGGCGTTAAAATAACACGTTTATGTTACACAGATTTTACACGTTTGGATGTATGTTATTCACATTAATCATAGGCAACACTTCCTAGTGTGTTAAATCTTGGACACAACATGTACTTTTACACACTTGCAATTTGCAGTGCACTGCCGATTGTGCAGGTTAAGACAATGAAGATTCAAAGTATTTTTAACTTGATACGCTTTACTTGGAGAATTAAGTTATGGTTACTCACAGAAAACAGTAATCCCAGCTTTTCTTTTTTCTCAGTGTTTAATCATGAGGCACGAAGGATTCATTTTTTATCTAATGATTAGTATGGTTATACGAGAAACTGTGTACTCGCGATTAAAAATGTTAGCACCCATCTCTAAGGTATAATGTACGAGGTATAATGCTCGTATACTAAAAAGAATTTTAATCAGATGAATGCATGAGGAACATCTATTTTTCTAAACTAGAATCAATGATGGAATTTTCATCAATTCATAT
>UELU01144707.1:195472-208011 GCA_900490025.1 Megastigmus dorsalis
TTCATATAGAATTGAATTTCATGATTGGAAATTTCCAATCGTATTTCCTGTGCATATACGTCCTGAAATATTTATAATTGAAATAGAATTATAAGCATTATTGACTAATGGACTGTTGAACATAATATTTATTATTTCGGGTGTAATTTATTCCAATGCTCAACACTGAATGAATTATAACATAATTTGGTACAATCATTTAAATAACGTTAATCTATGTATAATTCAGCATGAAGGAACTGAAGTTGACAAGTCGAATAGTAAAGAAAACTGCGGAATAGACTCATCCAAACTAGCATCGTTAAAAAGTTCAGTTTTCATACCACGTACAGCATATATATGTACATATACGCGCTTATCCTGTTCAACATACTTATACACGGCGCGCGCGCACACACACACACACACACACACTTACACAGTTCTGCAAGCGCATAATATACACGTAAACTGGATGGTGTGGCTCGGCCGTGAGGCGCAAAAGGAAGCAGTGGCAGCGCAGAAGAATGTCATAGCTAGTTGTTTCTGGGCGAGGAGGGAGGAGGAGGCCTGACACCTCCATGATGGATAGCCGCCGCCGGCCGTCGAACGCGCGCCACCGTTGCTTCTGCACCTTCCCTTCCTCGCTCCTCGCTCTCCTCTGTTTCTCTCTCTCTCTCTCTCTCTCGCTCGTCCTGCTGTTCCTGCTGCCGCTACTTCCAGGCGCGCGTGTCAGGAGCTCCTCCGAGCGCACACGCTTATATGTATATGTATATCTACAATATACAGCCAACCCATCGCACGCGGACTTGGGAGCTTATACGCAGCTATACTCCTCGAATACTTTTTCGACTTGCCAACTGGGAGGATCCTGTTGGCTGCGAGTGTTTGTGTGTGTGTGTGTGTGTGTGCGCGCGCGCAAGCGTGCGTGTGAATTATTACACGAGAACGCGAAGCCGTTTGTGCGCGGGAATCAAGATGTGTGTTCGGCCTCGTATTATTCTGACGTCTCCATTTCTTGGCTTTCATTTTAACCGCGGTGCAGGGCTGATACGGAAATCATCATGGGATATTGTGAATTTGATGATAATTGTTCCTGCGAATGTGAATTCTACAGAAAATAATAGTACAGGTTTCGATATTTGAGTTGTAATAGTTTTGGATACGGGCGAATGCGTGCAGCGAAGGAAATCTCCTTATCACCGTACCCGTAATTCTAATCGATTTAATTTCCTGTTTTTCTCGCCTAGTTCAGGCGATTTAGATGCTATAAATATAATCGAGCAGATAGAAAGAGGTCCAATATCGCAGTTTGTGATTTCATGCTTTTCGAGTACTTCGACAAATTCTAGTATCTCACCACGATAGCGCACTATTGTGTAAAAAATAGCAAGAATTGCAATACTCGTTTGACTGTATCTTTAATATCTTATCTTGTTTTTCACCATTTCTGTGTATTAGCGTCAAACAGCAACTAATTAGTTTTTTTTTTAATTCCAATAAAATATCAATTGAGCACGATATACCTAGCAAATAAAATTGCAAAACATAAATTTGCAAACGTCTCTAAACTGTCCTAACTTTTGGGTTGTAAACTTCAAGTTAAAATGGAAAAATATCTGAATTCAAAATGGCGTCCATGTCGATAGGTCTGGGTTGTACAAAGGCTGAGTGTTACTCTATAACGTTACAGCAACGGTTTCTGAACGTGACTCTAGTAAAATTACTCGTTTATATGGCAACCAAGATTTACTTCTAAAATTAAGAAATACTAATTATATAACTGAAAAGTAAAGTGTAAAGTATGGAAAGTACAAATATGTCTTTGAAAGAATAAAAGAGTTCGAAAACTGGTTCCCCTCGACTACTTAAGTGTGCGAAAGCTGACGCCGTGACGGTATTCATGGACTACTGCAGTTTTGGGTACACTCAAGGTTCTCCCAAATTCTTAATAATAAAAATATAATAATAAAAACTCTTATACTGCAAAGTTTCTACTCAAATATATGGAGTAGTACACATACAAGTACACGGAAAAAAATCTCAAGCAAACATTACTTAATTTAGCTCGGCAGATTCCACTGAAGCAGGAATTAAGCAAAATGTATTGAAGTTATTGGGCAAATGTTACTGAAAATATTCGCTAATACATACTGAAATAACAGTCAAATACAAAGTGCCTAAATAATCGAGCAAAAATTACTTTGCCGTCTTCCAATCGCGAGTGTGTATAATACACTCTCTTTTACTAAAATGTAAACATTAACTTTTCAAGTTATTCAATTTATAAGTCCTAATTTTATATTCAATATTTTCCGAATTTGTACACCCTGTGTATTAAATACGCTTGTCGGTTGCTATGTACATATCACACGGTGTAAACAACTACAGCGGCAAGCGACAGAAAATAAAATAAAATAAAATAAAATACAAGGCACATTTTGTAAATGATTATTATATACTTATCGTTACCTTATATAATGTACTATATTAAAAATAAAAAATAAAACAGAAAATTAAACATTTTTCTCAAGTTTATTATTCAAGCGAGCAATAATTGCTTGATTTGCTAGGTAAAGTATGCCTAACTTCTTTTACTCGATTAATCAAGCAAAATTTACCGAACTAGTTCTGTAGATGTTCTATGACCGGCAATCACATCTTGCTTGATGAGTTTAGCTCAAGCTATTCGGTAAATTTAGCATGAAGGTTCATGAAACTCTGCTTGCGATTTTTTTCCGTGTATCTATCCACGCAGCCAAGTGCGATTCGGTAACGCAATCGAACGATTTTATAAGATGTTTAATTAACACTTTAAAGAATTTCGCTATATCGTCCCGATGATTTTTTATCACAATGCATTACAAAAAAAAACCTTAAAAGCTTTATGTCCTTGAATTCAAAACGCCATTTTCAACCATTTTACAAACAATACTGAAAAATAACAACGAAAATGTAAAAAAGAGAGCGGAAGATAGAGAGAGAAGCCATAGGTATTGCAGAATGGAGCCGGCGACGGGAGCGTGCTAATGGCTGCTGACGTGAAGTTTTGATGGATCGGGTATACAAGCGCACGAATAAAGAGAGTCAAGTAGAGAGACTAGAAAGAGAAGGAGAAACATGCAGAGGACAGCTCTTTCTGGTTCCCGTTTACTCTCTCTCTCTCTCTCGCTCAAAACTCAAAACAGAAAATGTACAAATGCGACGCGCCCCGATGAAGCGAGTCGAAAAGAAGGGAAGGACGGCACGTATAGAATCGGATTTGGAAAAAATGGCGAATTACGAGTCGTTAGAAGAAGGAAAGTTCTCTCGCGCATCCGACTCGCCTCTCCCGCAGCGGCTGTGCATAACGTGCCTCCCTCATTCTCTCTTTCACCCTCTATATATGGTAAAGCTACAACGCGATATACGCGCTCTCTGCACAGACCCGTTGTCCACGTTGACGTATCTGTCCCCAAGGACGTGCACAGGGCCAAACCTACATGCGCGCATATGTATATACGTGCGGGCTCAGTGTACCGCTGTATACACATCACACGGTATGCGCGGTTCTTTCCATCGGATCATGCCGGTGGCTCTTTGGACTGTGAAGCGCCGTGAAGACTTTACACTTTATTCGATAATCTTTTACGCTTTGAGCCGTGTTTTCGATTATTTCACGAACAAATTCCCCGACCTTCCCGTCACGCGGTACGGGGCTGACTCATTTTCATGTATCGAACATATACTTGTGTGATGCGAAGGATGAAAGAGGAAATACCGCGAGTGCGTGTGGTTTTATAGAGAGGCTGAATGATTGATAGCGTGAAAAGTATAGTCTGTATTATATTGGTATCCTTCCATCGCCGATGCACTGCATTATTTTAAGATTTAATTTGTAACGCGTACGCTTTTTATATGCAAAATACTCTATAGATTATTCAAAGCCTGCAAATGATGCATAACCAATACCATAGCATTTTTTCTATATTTTTAAATGTAGCAGCATAAAATGCAACAAGCTAATTTGAAAATTATCTTCTTGTTAGTGACTCAATGACTTTTGTTCGCCAAGGCACATTCTTATTCAACCGAATGGTCTGAAATAGGATCTCATTCGAAATCAGTGATTACCGAAAATAAAAGAAACTGCATTCTAGTTAAGTATAAAAAATGAGCAAAAAATGGCAAGGATTATTTTATCATACACGTCTCAAATTATTTAAGCTTACTTATTGATTTACAGGTCCACAGCAAGGATTCTTTATCATTTTGGAGTAGGCTTTACTGGTTTGGTGCAAAATTTGAACTGCTTTATATATATCAGCACCAAGTACTATACTATAACATAGTTAAGGTTTTTCTTTTGTTGCTTTTTATAATTTCTATATATAGTTCCTTAACTTATTATTTTGATTCTAATGTACAAAATTGAGTTTCTCGCGTCATTTAAAATTTAAATGTCGATTACTTCGTAAGCAATACTCTTAACCATTTAGCGACCTAAAAATCCGTTGCTCTTGTAAAAACCAATAACCCACAAAAAAAAAACCCCGAAAAAAATCTTTACATAGAATTCAGTATTATCAACATGACTGAGCCTCCGAACTGGTAACACAACGTCCGTTTTCGCGTGTTATGTTTCTTAGGATGAAAGCGCTCGTGACTCGGAATACGAATCCTTGGGGACAGCGTCTGTATAGCGAGGAGAGGTCGTCACAAAGTGTACGACCGTGTAAGAAGCCCACCGCGATATTCCCTGGAGACCGGCTGAGTTACCTGAGGCCTCGCTGCTCCTTCAGAGGGACCTTCCAAAAGAGGCTGGCAGGCTATACTCCTCGACGTTGTGTATAAGCTTTTGAGGGAAAAAGCAACATTCTTTCGTTATCGACTGGCGCGACGATGCGAGCCACAGTTTTGGATATATTTTTGACGATGTTTAAAATCTCCGCTGCACATAATTAATCATTGAATTTTAAATGCCAGGACTTTTTTTGTATCGGCTCTCAAGATAAATATGGAGAGGTCTCAACGAAACAAAAGGAAATGTATAAATGTTTATGTGTGTGTGTGTGTGTGTGTGTGTTGGCAAAAAATTGACGTTTTCGTTATCTTCTAGGTGGTCTTCAATATCGCTACACACCAACTGCTGTCTTCTTATACAAAAATTTACATATTACTTAGATTTCTTATAATTACAATAAATTATAAAGTATAATCGTGTAAATTTTCTTCAAAACAATAGCAGAGCAGATATTAATGGATTTATCAATTAAAAAAAATGTAATATGTTTCACAATCTCAATTACAGCTGCTTTTCTCCATTAGAAGTTTATTATACGACCGTGCTATTTATTCAATAACCACAGTAAATAAAAATGTCAGCTTTATACTTAACTTCTTGTTATACACAGTGCGTGGAACACGGCAAATAATTAAAAGCATCTGCATTAAAAATATTATATACCCGATTACTATCTAATGCGAAATATTGAGAGCCCGCAGCAGCGTAGGGCTGATTGTATATAGTAGCGAATTTGAAGTGTATATATTCGCGGATGAGCCAACCAGTGCAAGAAAAGCAAAAGCAAAGAAAAAGGAAAAGAAATGTCAACCAAAACCGGATTATATTTGCCCCATCCGGTGCAAACTTTCTCGTGTGACTTTGCGAAGAATTAATTAGCATCGAAGATTGACAGGCGCATGCGTATATATATACCCGTAGGAAATCGAGATTGCTCAGGGTTCGATTCGCGCACGTACACACACACACATACACACAAAGACACACGTACACACACACAGATGCGCGCGCGAGAGACGAGAAACTATCTGCGATCTGACCCACTGAAGATTCCTTGCTACTACGTGAAATGTTTCGCGGTGGGTAGCTGACGTGGTAACGGAGAAAAAATATTCCCACAATCATTTTTACGCATTTTCAGATCGAACCTGACAAACTTGATAACAATATTGAGACGAATTATCCATCAAATTATGTGCGTTTATACCACAATTTAGTATGGTAAAATACCTATAGGTATATTCTATAAAATAATAATTAATAATTATAAATACATGAATATTATTTAAATAAGAGCAGTTTATTTAATTTTAATAATTTGAGCTTGAAATGGGGACATTATTAATATAATACTTAATTTAATATCATTTAAATGAATTAAAAGGTAGGTCTTCGAAAGTACAGTTCATGGCTTTGTTTACATTTTCGAAACAGAAGCAAGAACGATATTTCAGGTATTTACTAAGAAATACGCAAAATTACATTTAATATAAAAATAAATAGTGATAATAGCAAACTTGAGGATTATCTGTCCGTACGAATATCATTTGTTCATAGGAAAGTCTTTCAGTACGAATATCATTTGTTCCGAGTCTGTTCGACTGTCACAAATTGAAAACGAGATTGGAGAGGAAGATAGTGTCTTATATATTGTATTATACATTTGTTACCAAAAATGGAATACCCCTCAATTCAACATCCTCAATGTGATATACCAACTCAAATAGGTAAGTGCTCACTTTTTTCTTATAGTAAAGCATAAAGATTAAATTTAATGCAATTAACAGTATTGAAGTAAACTATATAAGTAAATATAGACCAAATTAATCTTGTATTACCTTGTATTACTTTAGTAAACTAGTGTATAATTATAATTACTAATAAAGGATGCAATAATTAGATTATGATAAATAATTGTTATATGCATCTGCAAATTATACTGTTCCAAAATCAAGTCCAGTTCATTTGAAAATTTGATATAAAATTGAAGTTCTAAAAATTGTTTTTGGGAATATATACACAAAATTTACAGATAAAATATTCTGACAGAATTTATATTTTACATTGATTTGAAACATTCGTGAATGCAATAGGTTATTTAATAATTATTAGAGACTTAAATGTATTTTTGATTTAAAAAAATTAAAATGTATAATATTATAAATTACATTATAGAATCTCATAATATAAATGATATATTTTATTTTCTTATTTTTTTGTATAAAAATTTAATAGAGGAGTGGAGAGATGAAAATAATGACGATGACATCGACAAAGAAAATAAAGGAGATATAACTCATAAGAATCTTATAAAGAGTAAATATATTAGTCTAAATGGTGTATAATACTTAGTGAATGGAATAACGATGTATATTTAATTTCATTTTAACTTATTTGCAGAAAGAGGCCAACGATATCTTAAGATAAAAAGAAAGCGATTAGCAGGTAAAAATGCTTTATGAATAAGTATAATAGTAAAACCGAAATTTGAAATATCTTGTAATGTATGAAAAAGATTACTTCTCTAAAAACCTTACATGGTACATTAACAATTGACTACCTAACTTTTCTTTATTTCAATTAATCAAATTAATTATTTGAATCTAAGTAAGCAAACAACTTGAATATTATTACATCATTAAACACAAATATTCTGAATGAAAAATGGTTGATCTAATATAACAATTTTGTTCTATTGAGAAATAAAGAAGTATTTGTTCATAAAAAAGACTGCAAATAATTGAATATAATAATTGATTTTTGTCTTTTTTTTATAATTTAGATGTAATTTTGGCGACAAAATATTTTAAATTCCTGGAAAAGGCCCTTCAAGAAGTAAGGCAGGCACAAAATATGGTATGCCGAACTAATGACTATAATAATGAATAATGATTTAATAGCTGGATACATTCGATATTTCATCGATGTGCATTTTACAATTTCAATGACCCTCGATATTTCCAAAAATTTTAATTAAGTTTCAATTTTGTTTATAGCAGGAAGAGGGGGCATTAGTTAAAAGCGAAGGAGGTAGCTGGTAGACTTCCACACGAGCATCCTCGTACGCTCGACCATTTCGTGCCTGTAGCCGGGTTACACACACACACATACAGACAGAGAGTGAGAGAGAAAGAGAAAGAGGACCCACCGACTCACGCAGGCAATAAAGGCAGAGAGAAAGGAAGATGAGGAGCAGGATGACACACGGCCGGAGAAAATGACAGGTACATGGCTCGGTCGTCAGAGTCGAAGGAGCCGGGTACTGATATCGCGGCCTCGTATCTGACACACAACCCTGAAGTCGATCCGTGGCCCGTCGCACACCGTCGCACGCCGCGCGCCCAGTGTTCTCCAAAGCTTCTCTCGATGCTTAGCTCTCTCTCTCTCTCTCTCTCTCTCTCCTCTCTCTCTATGTGTGTGCGCGGCCTGCCTGCAGCCTCCGGCGCGCGTTTCTCCTCGTCTCTTCGTCGTCCGGCCTGCCAATATAGCCCGCCTGTCAACACACACGCTGCATTCAATTATAAACTCGTGATAGTCCCGAATGCGCCGTGCCTGTTTAATGACGCGGAAATTCGTATAACCCCAGAGAATGGGCGAGAGACGCATCTGCAGTCGAGGATCCACGAGAGAGGAATCCCTGGATAATTGACCTTTTACCTTATCAGAACTAGCCTCTTTCTCGGTGTACTATGTATCCTCTCATTTGTCATTTTTCACTTTCTGTCTCAACTTCCGTTGACTATCTTATACCTTTTTGCACAGACTGTTGTATAGTCTTTTATAAACAAGCTTATACATACTTTTAATTAACATTGAATGATTGTATAGTTATAGTTAATTAATTGTTATTTAATGGTTGTACGTCATAAATATAAATGCAACTAATTAAACAAATATATACTGCGCTCAAAGTGCCCATAGCTTAAATATCTAAGAAAATAAAGATTATCGAATATAGTAGGTACAGTGTTTTTTCTTTCCTGCATCAATTTAAATATCTTTCAATTACCAGCTAAACGAATTGGTTATAGAGTTTTTGTACTATACAGATTATTTGTATTCATTTGCAAATCACTGCTGAATATATTAATCGTAAATACAAAAATATACAATATAATACAAGTAAATGAAGTTGTTTACCTGATCGGTTTAATCAAAATGTAAATATTTTATTTCAGATATACATAACTCTATATTTCTCTCATAACACAATTCTAACAACATAGATAGTTAAATAGAGTTTCAATTAGGTCTAGTGAATTTCAATATATGTTGAAATAACCAGCTACTCATGTATATCCGAGTATATGAAAAAATAATTGCACCGAGAGAAATTCCTGTCAAAGTCATGCTCAATTTGTACCCGCTACGCTAATGTCGCTACTGGTTTTTACAAGCACAAACCAAAGCAAAATAAACTATGCCGAATGCACTGTAACATACATAGCCGAGCCTATATGCCTTCAAATTAACTTTCACTAAAATTATTATATCGATAATATCATTTCTCCCCAAGCTGCCGGCCGCGCACCACTTTAAAAGTCCTTTAATCATGCTTTTGCTAAGTGAAAAACGCAAGAGATCCGAGAGGAGCTGCAGTGCAGAGTCGAGAGTCGCAGGAGAGGACATGAGAGGAGAGTTATATCTAGCACGTCAACGTGTCTCTATCGGCCGGGGGACTACTGACAACGCTATCGAAGCCTTCACGAGATATAATACTTGCCAGATGGGAACGCGGCGGGCAGGTCCTGCCTCTCGGCGTGTCACATGGATCACCTTCCGCCTGGATGGCTCCTCTGAGAACTTGAAAAAAATCGAGCCGCGCGAGCCGTGCAGGTCCCCAAGACCCATAAAGACGGATATACATATATATGTATATGCGAGATGTGTGTATAAAGGCGCGCGTTGCTCACTGGCGGCTAATGAACGAAGAAAAATGATTAACGCGACGGAAGAAACACGCGTGCCTGCAGCAGTGAGCTTGTCTGTGTCTGCGTATATAGTGAGGAGGAGGCTGGGAAGAGAAGAGAATGGACACTCCGGATGTCGCTCGGACGGCGACGAGATTCGTTCATTAAAAAAGTAGAAATTGGACTCTCTCTCTCTTTCTATCTTGCTCCTTTCTTTCGGACATTAATGCCGCGACCAAGACAAACTTCTTGAAACGCTTATAATATCGAGAAACTGGTTTCTCAGTGTTGAGCTTTAAATATATGTATATATATATATCTGTTACATAAATATTCAATTCTAGTCCAGAATTAGAGTAGCTGTATAGACACGGCTCGCGGATATGAAACGGTTATTGAGTCTGTGACGCAAACAAGCTCGGTAGGCTCGTGCATCGTTTAATTCACCGATGATTAACGTCACTTTGCTATCTGGAATAGGTGCATATTGGCGGTATACTTGATTTAATATATTAATGAAAATTGTTTAAGCATATTATAAGCTATAGGAAATTTTCAAGAAATAAAAAATAGAGTTTTTACTATCTTCGTTTTTATTATATTTGATATTTTTATAGGTTAAAGCCGTTAGAAGCTAACATTTGATTGTAAATTCTTCTTATCTGCTTGTGTAAGTTGAAAAAAATATTACAGTTGAATTCTATTGTCGCGCTTATTTTATGGGAATCACTCTCAACTTCATGCGATATTCAGTGTTTATATATAGTTTTAAAATCATACTATATGAATCATTAATGATAATTTCATAATTACTCATGATATATATTTTGAATTCAATAATAATCATCCATGGAAATTTACTTTAAGATTTATACAATTTTGTGGGCATATTCACGAAATAAAGTGCAGCTTGGATACATTCATCGAGCGCATATATACGCATTATTTAACGAAACTGGATTTTGAATGGGCTAAATTATCCCATTAGCTTTTGCACGCTGACAGAACCAATGTGCCAAAGTTAAGGGAGCAAGAGCGAGAGGGAGAGAAAGAGGACGAAGCATTGTATATCAGTGGTAATAAAGTTAGCATGTTAATTATGACAGGCTCGTTACCAGCACGTCGCGCGGGATATGAAGTGTTAATAAATGGACGCGGGCGCGCGCGAGCGCACTTGTCGGAGGGGTGCTGTAACTAACGCGCAGGCGGTACCATCCTGTAACTCTCCATTACTCATGAAACAAGGTGCAACTCCGCGTGCGCAAACTTGCAGCCCGTTAATTCGTTTCCTACGTTTTTCGACTACGTTATTATTTTAGCTGCTGATTGCATACATTGTATGAAATTATTAAAAGTGTCAATGACGCGTTTTCGTTCTTTAAAAATACAATTATTAGCGATCCGGTAGAAAGAATTATCGACGATTTTTGCGTAATGATTATTAATCAGGTTATCTGTTGTCGTACTTCTTCTAAATCTGCCTGTAGTGTATTTTTAAATATTTGCAATTGATAGAAATTCTACAGGTTATGGAAATTTCTTAGAACTTTACCCGCTCTCTACTCTTAACATTTTAAATGAAAACTATTTTAGCAGGAAATATCAGACAGGTATTTAAAAGTTAAAGAAAATTATCCAGACTATTAGCACATGAACTGACATATTTAGAAAACAATTTCCGTATTATTATAATAAAAATAAAATGTCTTGTTGGATATACTAAAATAAGCAGTCGTTACACAGTAATTAATTGTACGAATTCAATTTTTACACAATAAGTTTTTGACTTGAAAAATATCGCAGAAAATTACTTATTTATCAGTAGGTAAGTGAACAATCGTTACATGTAAACAAATCATTTATTTGAAAACGATATTCCATAAAATTACGAACAAATATAATTCTAATTGTTAATCGCTTATCTAAACTTATATAGTGTAGAATTTCTACATCTTTTACTTTTCCAAGTACATTACTTTATACAATCGGACCCAATATTATATGTAATTTTTTGTGAACATGTCTACTGAATTGTACATTTGCCTGTCCTCTGTAGATAACGGAATGACGCACGTTATAAGATAAAATACTTTCTATCTCAATTTCTCAAAATCAAACGTGCATGCAAATCGATTGAGCAACCTTAATTCGAATCTATATATAATAAATCATAAGTATTACACCAGTAAACAGTTCTATCGCAGTCTTATAAAAAGTAAAAATTTTTTCTACACGCTAACAGATTATACTGGTTTCCCGAAAAATAAGTCTAGAAAAACAATTGTTCGTAACAAGCACCAGAAAGAAGTCGACTATATATACATATAGCCCATATACATTCTGTCAAACGGCATATGCGCTTGTTACATTTAAAAACGCCGAGCGCTCGCACAGCTGTCGAAAACGACAAGTCTCTCTCGCGAATAAAAGAAGGAATAAAAAAGAAAAACAAAGAAAGTAAAAAAGAAAAGAGAGCAACAAACCGAAAGCACAGGCCGAGCGTAAGCAAAATCAGAGATCGGCGCGAGATTAAGCGGCGCAGCGCGCGCAGAGATATCAGAAGCGGCGATCGCCGTCGCGATACAAACATTCCACTGTATCCTAAACGCCAACGGTGTTATCGTTTATAGTAGGTATATATATACGTGTATATACGCGCTCGGCCGATAATTCGAGAATTAAAAAGGCGAATAACGCAAGGAAAAAAGATTTCTTTTTTGTCCTCGCGCTCTCTCGAGCGCCCACACGGCTTTTACACACACGCACACGCGTATATTCCGCGAGCCGGGAGCGAAATCGGAGTCTTTATTTCCGCGATAGCGAATGCTCTTGAAAAACGACTGTTTACCTGGCTAGAGAGAGAGAGA
>UELU01144708.1:3324-19706 GCA_900490025.1 Megastigmus dorsalis
GTATTTAGGTGTGTGAAAGACCTTTGAAGAATGTGATCTCTGTGCTTTTGCGTATAGCCAAAGTTAAAGAGAAGTTTCGACAGAGGTCTGTATGTAGAATGAAATGATGAAATGAATATACGTTTCGGGACGTAACAGACTTTCTTTTTTTTCTTTTGATTATAAATTTCTATACATCAAGAGAATATGTTGATTTGTGTATTTTATATGAACAGTTTTTTATATATAATTATGTATATGCACATGCTGCTTCTGAACTTGAAAAAAAAAATATCGATTGCGTTTATGAGAAAAAATATTTTGTAATCCTGTGCATAAATGTATTAAATATATATGTCTAAAGTAAAATATCATTAAAAAAACTTTATGGTTTCTAGTTTTCTCCTATATGTTGTTATATTTGATAACTTTAACTTTGCAATCATAAATAATTATCGAAATTTAATTAAACAAAAAAAAATTTTTTTGGGGGTAGGCTAATAATTTTTACGTTTTTGTAAGTGCCTATAATTTGATGCATTTCGCTTTATCGTTTTGTTATTTTGAATGCAGTTTCTAACTATTTATTAATTGTTTAATTCTAGATTTGTTATTTTAAAAGGTATGGTTTATTTAAAATTTGATTCTAATTCTTTATTAATTTCTATAAAAATCCGTTTAATTTTAGTCTTACTATTTTTCCCTTAAAAAAAATAATGATAATAATATGTATGTAGCATAGAATAAGATAATTTGTATAAAAGGTATTCTATCGTGAGTATACTATATTTGATATGCCATTTCTAATATTTATTAAGTAGTGCAGTTTGGTGCAGCGCGTATTTGCTTTGGCCCTAGTAGTCGAGCGGATGGTATAGTAGTCGATCGTGGTGTTCGTGCTGCTATACTTGCCGCTGCTAGAGCGAAAGAATGCGCGCGACTGTGCCGCAGCCTTAGTAGTCGATCGGATGGTATAAGTCGATCGGAGTGTCCGCGCTGCTATACTCGCTATAAGAGCGAGGGAGGAGATAATAGAAAATTATATTTAAATATTTTAGATGTGATAATAACTAGATATGCAAAGAAATCATACGATAAGTTACTAAAGGGACATAAAACGATCTTTCTTTCTTTCCCTTTTTTTAAAACAAAAATTGGTACTGAAAATGTCATGAAAATTGGATAAATAATTTTCTGAGGCACACAACGACCGGGGGCCTTAGGACAAAATGTCCTATTTGATAGTAATATTCTTGTGAGGCGTCTGACGATCGAGGGCCTCACAAGGTGAAGTCTTAAACTAACTCGAAAAAGGTTTTTTAGTTTTTGTTAAATACGTTTTGTTATACTAGTATGTATCGTGATATAAATATTACTATTTTCCTCTTTTTTTTATTAATTAATCTTTATTTTAACTTTAAGTTTTACATTATTTACATATACAAATGTATTATTCCTTAGCCTATTTCCTTCTGGTCGCCGTCCAGTGTTTATCTTCTCTCTCTATTCTATATACTTCATTTTCTTATTTGCCTATTCTCGCTCTATTTCATTCCTCTTTTTCTTTTCCTATCTATCCTACTCTTTATCTTATCCTATTTTCTTTCTATTGTCTTTAATCAACTCTTCTCTCTTCTCCTTGTTCTTCTCTCTTGCTCTTGTTGTTCTTGTTGTTGTTCTGCCTCTTTCTTTCCTTCTCTCTATCACGATTTGGGCTGTTGTACCTTCCTTCTCTATGTCCCTCTTCTCTCTTCCTCCACCAATTTTTTACTTTCTTTCTCTACCTTTTTCTTTTTGCTTTTGCTTTTTTACGTTTCATCTCTCCTATTCCTCCGTACTCCTTTCTTCTTCTATTTTCTTTACTTCCTCTATTTTCTTTTTCTAGCTCTTTGTCTCTATGCCACTTCCATTCCCTTGACTTTTATTGGGATTATTAACCCAGAGTAGCCTTTTTTTCTTTTCATTCCATTCCAAGATATCCTTTCCAGCGTATAACACTCCGTATGCCACTTTCATCTTATGTTTCCCTTTTATTTTTCCTACTCTCATGGCTTCAATCATTTTTCTTTTCATATCTCTAATATACCTCTGCATTTCTCTTTCCTGTTTCGTTAGGTCGCCTTCTATATACACCCTGGTTCCTCTTAATTTTTTTTATTCACCATAATTTTCATTTTTTCGTTCCAACTTGCACATTCTATTCCTATCATACTTTTCTGTGTCCTTATTTTCCACACTCTTTTTACTATCGGATTAATTCTCAATTTTTCTTCAAACCACCTTTTGACTTGTTCTTCTATCTCACTCTCGTCTTCCCAATCTTCAATCCCTGTTATAATTACATTCTTTCTAATCCTTTTCCTTTCATTTTCTTCTATTATTTTCTTATGTTTTTTCGTCCTCTTTTCCACGACCTCCATCCTATCTTCCATGTCTTCCAACCTTTCATCCACCACTATTTTGTCTTCATTTTCCCGTTCCCTTTTGCACCAGCTCTCGTGTCCTTCCCATTTTTGCTTTAGTTTTTCCATTTCTTTTTGGCATTTTTTTACCTTTTCCCCTATTTCATTTATTACTTTGCTATTCTTTTTCGTGCTCTCCTCCATTCGAAATTTTATTTCCTCTCTGTCTTCCTGTATTTCCTTTAATACATCTTCCAGTGTTTCCCTCGCCTTTTTTATCTTCCCCCTTGTATCTCTTCCTTTCTTTATTTCTCTTTTCCATACCTCTAGTATTCTATTTATCCCATTTCTCAATCTCCAATCGCCCTTGCCCCTCATTTCTCTACTCATTTCTAACCTCACTTTTCTTTTCTAAGTTTTCTCTGCACTTTCTTTTCTAAGTTTTCTCTGCACTTTCTTTTCTTCTTGTCTTAATCTTTCTTTCCCAACTTTTTTGAAACCGATAGACTTTATTGCACCTTCCGTTTTTGTTCACTAGTACTCTACTTTTTCTCTATATTCACTTTCTACTCTATTTTTTTCAAGCCATCACTTTCTATACGTGTTTACTGGACGGCGGCCATCTTTTTCCCTCTCCCTATTTTTTTTTATTTATTTTTTTTTATATATATTTGCGTTTTTCTTTATTTTTATGTGATATTTGCATTTTTTTGTTTTTTGTATGACTTTCCAGGTTTTTTTCTTCAAATTTATTAGTTCTGACTTTTTTCTTTTTTTTTCGTTATTTTTAAGGCCACAGTTTCTTTTCGTTTCTTAATATTTTTAGGAGTACTTGAGATACATTTTAGATGTATAAATAGATGTGTTTTAGATCATGTATAAAGTATTATTTAAGTCATAAAAATTTAGTGGTAGTTTCGTTTAATCATTTTAATTATTCAGAAGCTTTAGCACTTGAATGTACTTTTTTGTAGAATCGTCTTTGAAATATTGAATTCATGTAATACAATTGAGAAGTAGTTTCGCGTGATCAACAGGGAGGTTCAGAGGCTTTAGTACTTACTGTTAAAAAATTCAAATATTTTTCCAACATTTGAGCACTTTATGCCAATGTAATTGCAATAATTAAACTTTAGTTTATGAATATTTATACATGTCTGATGACTTAGAAACTTGTGCATATGATAGCAGAAATGAAAGTAATCTCAAGTACTTCTTAAATAACATTGGTCGATTTATCGAAATAGCTTAAAATTTGCTCGAAGAAAATATAAGGACAGATTTGATGAAATAGATTGCGATAGAAATAGACAAAGGTAGCAATAGATAAAAAGGAAAAAGTCTGAGCCCAACATGACACATAATTATTATTTTTTTTTCGACATATCTTGTTATGGCTGAGAGTTTAAATGTTCGAATTTTCAAACTTCCTCCGATTTTTGGGATCAATAGAGATTTCACCATTTTTATCTAATTTTTTAGAGCACAGCCTTTTTCAAAAACATTATTTCTTTTTCCTTTAAATACTTATTTTAATTAGTTATAAATTTTGTTTCATAATATGGACCTGCCTCGCACTAGACAAAATTACCGTATTTCTCCATTTCATAATTGATTTTACTCAGATCCCCGGTCGATCTACTACTCACTCTCTTTTTTGACCACGGAAAAAGTCTGGAATTCATTATCGGTTTAACAATTGTCTGTTTATTGTGTATGTATATATTTTTTTTGTGTTAGTTCGAAGTTTTGAAATGACTCGAGCTGGCAGACTGAGAAGCGGTTAAAAGTATAACCCAAGACGAGAAAAATGAGACGTTGCGGAGACGATTATCTCAAATACGCTTAATTTTGCAGTATTTTATGCAAAAGCCACATAATCAATCAACAAAATGCGAAAATCGACGTAATTTTTAAAATTAAAAGTACGATTTCTCGATTTCTAGTTCGAATTAGAAGCCCAAATTTTGGCTAATTTAACATACTGGAAATTCGGCTCAATCGGCGAACTTTGTGCATATCACTTTTTAAAAAATCAATAAAATGACTCATATATATGAGTCATTTTATTGATTTATATACATATATGCATATATGTCGTGTTTCGAGAAATACATATTTTTTAATAAATGAACTCTTTGAACCGTATACTATGGAAATTGAACCCAAAATCATACGCAAGTTATAGAAATGTAACTATAATATAATTCGCGTTATAATTCTCGCTAGCGACGTCAATGCCAGGGCCATCAAGTGGGGCATGAACACGACGAACAAACGCGGATGGTTACTATTGGAGATGGCCGCTAGGCTAGATCTAACGGTGGCAAATGTGCGACGAGCATCCCTCATCTGCCGCAACCCGTCAGACGCCAGCGTACTCGCGCAGTATACTCGTAGGCACCCGCGCCCCACTCCGGGGTAATCAGCGCACGCAGCGACGATAAGCGCGACCCCGTACGGCCAAATGCGAGTATATAAGGGCGAGCGCGCAGCTCGGAAGTCAGTCGGTTCGGCGCTCCGACCCAAGCGACTGCTTTCTACTTTGGTGCTCCAAGTATTGATCGGCCTCTAGGGAACAGTGCGACGATCGGAACCTCCTAATGCCATGGTGCTCCGGGGATGACGAGTTCCTGCCCCTCGGCTTGACTATTGGCGCTCCGTAGTCAAGACGAAGGGTCCTGATCCGACCGCGACGCGTTACTCCAGGGCTACACATGGATGCGCCCGGTTTGGTGTAAAGGGAAAGCGCAGACTGCTCCGGAAAAGAAATCACTCTCGGGTAAATAAATTTGAGCTAGCAGATTTATTTACACTAGATACAGGCTGCTTGATCTCCTCAAAACACTTTATACAGTCGTCGCAATAAACGAGAGCAAAACGCGGAGCGCTTGCTACTGCGTGAGCGCCGATCACGTACAAAAATAGAAAAAGATGATCTTCGCGTGTCGTGAAGGCAAACGAACGTGCGCCTCGAGAGTTGGCGACTTTCTGCCCTTTCTGTTTCGAATCGCGGTAACCTGTGCACATACGTTGGATGTATGTGCATACTTTACAAGACCGCTGAGTGTGTTGTGATCGGATCGCGTGATGTGGCGCACGTGCCGAAAAGTGTGTAGGTCTTGGTTCCCCGAGAGCTTGCATGGGTTCAGAGGTGACGCCAAGATCCAGCTCACCTCTGTACTTCTCTGATCTTGTAAACATTTCAGAAGATGACGACTCCATGTTGCTTTCTTAACATACCACCCGCCTTCGATGGCAGAAGAAAAATGCCCGGATGGCATCGAAAGGTTAATGTAAATGGGCTGCAGGTAACCACCCGCCGTGGCAAAGTTGGTGCACATATTAACGGCTCGCGATGTATTTTGCTTTTTTACCCCTGATCTAGCCAGCAGAAGCATAGCTTCCTTATGCTGGTATTATCCTAGTCAAACAAAATGAATATATACTAATCTACTTAGCTAAACACTGAACAAGTGATCGGTATTCGTTCTACTTGTAGCGTAAATATAGAACAGGAAAACAAAAAAAAAGAAATATATTTCAAATAAAATTTTGATTTTAAAGTTGTCAAACGGAGTTGAATCAACACTTTTATACATCGAAAGTTAAAAAAAAAGAAACATAAGTATTAACAATAAAAGCTAATAATAACGCAAGTCTAATAAAGGTAACGCAAATTTAATCGTCTTCTCTCTTTTCGTTGGAATATATGTGTAGTGGAACGACCTTGGCGATTGCTCTGGTTGTTTCACCTTTGGCTGTTCGTACTTTGACTACTCGAACTCGTTCGTCGTCTTCTTGAATGGGTTCTACCACTCGAGCTAGTGGCCATTGAGCTGGAGGTGTAAGATCGTCAATCAGCAGCACTAGTTGACCCGTAGGTTAGATCATTGTTTCACCCACTTGGTTCTAGTCTGGAGAGTGTGTAAATACTCTTTCCACCATCTTGACCAAAAATCAAATTTTATTTTACTAATAAGTCTCCATGCAGACGAAGGAGTGGAAGAGTTTGGAAGATATCCAGGTTCTGGAATTAAGGACAAGGGGCGTCCTATGAGCATGTGAGCAGAAGTCAGTGGAGCAAGGTCAGCGGGGTCATTGGAGAGTTGGGTTAATGGTCGTGAGTTGAGAATGGCCTCAATCTCACACAATAAGGTGGACATTTCTTCAAACGTTAAAGACTGGTTGCCTTTTATGTGAGCTTTTTTATGTGAGCTTTTACCGATTTCACTCCAGCCTCCCACAGGCCGCCGAAGTGAGGTGCATATGGAGGGATAAATCTCCATTCTGTACCTTCTGTAGCTAGTAGTTCCGCATCTCCTTGTAGAAGTCGGAGGCGGCTTTAAAAAGTCGTTGAAGCTCCTTGTCTGCTCCCACGCAGTTGCGGTTATTGTCGCTGAGTAATTTGCTGCAGATGCCTCTGCGCCCTGTGAAGCACTTGAATGTAGCAAAAACGCAATTGACTACCTCAAGGTGTATTGCCTTGGTATCTAGACAAGCAAATAAACAAATGTAGCCTTTATAGGATTTGAAACCTCTCCGACGCTTGGTACGTAAGAGGATTGGGCCAGCGTAATCTACGCCTGATACACTAAAGGGATATACGCTGGTTACAAGGTCTTTTGACAGTGACGCCATCAATTGCTGCCCAGACCGCCCACCGTAGTCAGCACAAATCACGCAGTTATGGGTAATTTGTCTTACCCGAGTATTACTATGTATAATCCAGTACCTCTGGAGAAGAAGAGCTCTGGTGGACTGTGGACCACCATGTAATGTCCTTGCATGGGCATCCCGAATTAATGAGATTGCCAGTGGCGAAGCTCTCGCTAAGATAATTGGGTGCTTTTTGTCAAATGACATGGAAGCGTTCTGCAGCCTTTCACCCACTCTCAACAGACCATCATCGTCCGGAAACGGGTTGTGTTGTACCAGAGTTGACGATTTTGAGATGATTTGATTTTTTGTTAAAGCTGAGATTTCTGGGATAAATTCTCGGCGTTGATCGTTGATGATTAACAGCTTGAGAGCGTGATTGTACTCGGGCACTGTGCTGAAGGTCGTCCGCCGATTCTGGCTTAATCGTTACCTAAGACAATACAAGATAATGCACTTGTACAATGATGAACATCTTAAAAGTAAATTACAAAATAAATTTTTGTGTGCATTTGGTGCCGGTAAAACTTGTTGCGTTGCTGTAAGAAGACAACTGGACAACTGCTGTTCTGGTGGCTGCAATGGCTGAATCTTCTTTGGCTATAGGTCAGAGGGCTGGTTTAGCCATTCCAGACCATACCACCATAACTTTGATTTCTTGAGATCGACCAGCTGAAGCCCTCTGGTAGCCAGATCCGCTGGGTTTTTTCCTGACGTCACATAGTTCCATTGAGACGCTGGAAAACTACATTGAATTTCTGTCACCCTATGGGCAACGAAGGTTGGCCATTTCGATACATCCCTCTGATCCAGGCAAGCACAACTTCTGAATCAGTCCATAAGGTTGCTGAAACATTTAACAAATGTAGATCATTTTGCACCTTTTTAAGAAGGTTTGCGAGCAGCACAGCTCCGCCAAGCTCCAACCGAGGTATTGTTGGTACCTTTACAGGCGCTACCTTAGTTTTCGCGACCAATAAATGCACTTTCGCTTCGCCAGTGCTGTCCGTTGTGCGAAGATGTACGCATGCAGCATACGCCCTCTTTGATGCGTCTCAAAACCCATGAATCTGGGCTGAATGTTGTTCAGAATGGAGAAAGGAGGTCCACCTCGGGATGGAGATACTCTCAACATCTGGTAGATTGTCTCGAAAACGATTCCATTCATTTACATGCGGAGAAGAAATTGGATCATCCCATTTAACTTCATCAATCCATAGATCCTGGATAAGGATTTTAGCTACCACGATGACTGGCGATAACCAACCTAAAGGGTCGAACAACTTAGCTACAAAAGATAAAATCGATCGCTTAGTTGGCGTCGAATCTTGTTCATTGAGAGAGAGTTTAATGAACAGCCTATCTGCAGAAGTATTCCAAATTAAGCCTAGGACTGAAGCGACCTCATTACCAGTAAAGCTTATTTCAGTGGGAGCCGAATGCTTGATTAATTGTGTGTTAGAGACAGCCCATTTTCCGAGTGGGAACTGCCCTGCGAGTAAGACTTGTTTGACCTGAACTTGAACCTCGCGGGCTTGTTCAAGTGTTTCGCCTCCGGAAAATATGTCGTCGACATATGAATTTTCGTGGATTGCGCGGACACGGAGCGGGAACCTGCTCTCCTCGTCTTCAGCGAGTTGTAGAAGAACTCTCAGAGCTAAGAATGGGGCTGGGGTCGTGCCGTAAGTGACGGTCGTCTGTTGATACTCAGATATATTGGAGTTCGTGTCACTACGTCATAAGATGCGCTCGAGGTCGCGATCATCTTCGTGCACTAAGATCTGCCGAAACATTTTGACGAGATCCGATGAAAGGTGACCTTAAACATGCACCAACAAGATAAAATAACCCAAATCTCTGACTGAAGCTGTGGCCCTACGAACAACTTATCATTAAGAGAGAAGCCAGTTGATGACCGAGATGAAACGACTCTTATTTTATCCTCGTGGTTGGACCGCTTAAAAACCTCGTGATGTGGTAGGTAAAAGAAGGGATGCTTAGGTGGCGTGTTAACTCTTATCATGTGCTTGAGTTGATTATACTCTTTCATGAATTCTATGTATTTCTTACGGAGAATATCCGATTTACTGAATTTACGTTCAGTTGAGAGGAAAGCTGAAGAACCCGATTACGGTTATTTGTTAAAACAATTGATTCGTCAATGGAGATTGGTAGTCGAACTATGAATCGACCGTCTTAGTTTCGTGAGTGAGTTTGCCTAAAATGAGTTTCACAGAACTCATCAGAGGGTGATAAAGCTACTCGAGTAGAAACCTCTTCTAATTCCCAAAACCTTTCAAGCTGGGTCGATAACGAACGAGTGGCGCAATGCATTATTTGCGTAGATTCTCTTGGTGGATCATAGCCTGCTAAATGGCCAATAATGATCCAACCGAACACAGTAGAAATAGCCGTCGGTTCGTACACAGAAGTGAACCTCTTGGCTCCATTAACGACTGCTCCGTAGACGTCTGCGCCTAGAATTGCGTCTACTTTGCCCGGTAGAGCATAGTCGGGGTCCGCCAAACTTAGATCTTCTAACTGCCGCCACCTCTGCAACTTAATCCGATTGGAAGGTACCAGGTCAGTTAATGTAGTTAGAATCAAGGTGTTCATCATGATCGAGAATTCATGATCTTGGGGTGAACGTAATCTAACTTGAGTTGAAGTTTTGGCCTATCCAGTTACCGTGCCCTGAAGACGTTATCAGATCTTTGAACGTCCTCTGATTTCTTAGGCACTGCACTTGGAGACTGGTACAGTAAAAAGTGATGATTTTTATTGCAATCACCGATGCGACAAGTGACTTGAGAATTACAAGCCTTTACAAAATGTTTTGGACTTAGACAATTTGAACAAAGTTTCAAGGCTCTTGCCTTGGCCCAACGATCCTTTATCGCTAATTCCTTAAATTGTGAGCAAAACCCGATCGAATGTCCCTTTTGAAACAACTAGCAAGTTCTTTTTTTTGTGTTAGAGCCCTTGGCAGTTGTGTGAAGAGCGACTCTCTAAAAACTTTAAAAGATTGTCAAATGTGGGAATTTCCTTACTATCGCCTAGAGAGGTTTGCGAATACATTTTAGTGGCATTATCCAGTTTTTCTAGGCATAAAAATAAAAACCAGTGGCTCCAGGTATCGACAGGGTGGTCAAGAGCCGTAAAAGCTCGTTTTGATCGCTTGAAGATTGAGGTTATGCGCTTTAATTCAGCGGCAGAAGATTCCTTCACTGGAGCGCAATCAAACATGCACCTCATGTATTTACAGAACAATAAGTAACGATTTTCATAACAATCTGTTAGAGCCTTCCTGGCTCCATCATACCTTTGATCAGAGATGTCAACGTTCTCCAACATGGCAGTTGCTTCACCTGTCACGTGAGATAGGAGCCGCAGAAATTTAAAGGGTTTGGGTACTTCGGGGTCATTATGGACCAAAGACTCAAATAGGCCCTTAAAACTTGGCCAGTTAAGCCAGTCTCCATCGAAGATCAGGAGATTTATCTTGGCCAATTGAACCAATTTTTAAACCCGAGAATGAGATTGGTTGTTCTGATCCGCGGTCTCTGGGTTCACAAGTGGTAAAGATCTTAACTGATCAAGGGCATCCCGAATTTTGGCCGCACAGTCGAAGTAGCTATCTTCAACTTTTAAAAAGATATCTTTGGTCACGTAGTCAGATTTATCGGCGCTCTCGTCGGCCATGATTAGCCTATGACTGGTAGTAAAGTACGACCAGTACTTCTCTAACATCGATTGGCCATGGGTGAGCGATCCAACCGTTACGCTCTCTTTCCCTTTTTTATATATGTTTTTCCAAAAATTAAAGATCCACGTTCCAAGCTCCTGTTGATCACGAAGCATGTTTGAAAGCGCCATCGTGATGAGAAAAAATTCCAAAAAGCACCGGAATGATACAAGTGTTTTTTTTTTGCCTAGACTGTACCAACTGTGAATTTAGGTTGAGAATCAAAGATGATTTGAAGCCTTGAGTGAAACTGTAGCGCTAGAGCGACCCTGCCTGCTCAATAGAGAAAAAATACTGGAGAGAAAAAACAAGAGAATAAAAACATAAATCAAATGTACTGCATGACCATAGCTGCGATCCAATTTCTGCGCAGACTGTACTTAAGAAATGTAAAATCAAAAAAATATTACATCTAAAAATTCTAAAATCGAGACCCGTTAACGTCTGAGGTTTTATTTAACGAGATTTTTTGAGTTACAAGTCTTGGCGAGCTCTCGCGTTTGAGAGCCCAGACGAGCGTGCGCGAAACGTATAAAGGTGATAGCCCGGACCTCGTGTTTATAAAGGAGAGCGTGAAGGAGCGAATTAAAATGTTTTGTAATTTAATTCAACGCTTGTGATTTATTCACAGCTGTGAGTATATACGTGTGGTCGTGTCGCGGTTATAATTATTATTAAAACGAGAAATGCAGGGCGTTT
The DNA here is from genome assembly GCA_900490025.1 of Megastigmus dorsalis. Taxonomy (NCBI): domain Eukaryota; kingdom Metazoa; phylum Arthropoda; class Insecta; order Hymenoptera; family Megastigmidae; genus Megastigmus; species Megastigmus dorsalis. Next base: position 14,809 of record UELU01144708.1, read on the forward strand.
AATTGCGTCGGTTCGGTGTAACTGTGTGTGTGTTTGACTCACTTGTGTTTGGAGAGGCTCGTGCTCTCACGAAGGTGCCGCGCAGTAGGCCGTCGGAAACGGAGTAGACCAAGCTCGTGCAAACGCGATAATTTATGCGCTCTGGCACTTTCGAGATAGCTTGAGCGCGACAGTGAAAGTGGGGTTGGTGAGCGCGTCGGCACCCATAAGCGTGCGATCTGCGCTATCGGCCCGAACAGAGATAATACCAAAAAGAGCGGTCAAAATTCGATGAAAGGCGAGGATATGATGACCGCTTAATCCAATTTACAAATTAATGTTAACTTGTAAATGTAAATTTTTTAACAAAAGCAGAATTGCAACAAGAGAAACGATAGAAAAGATCGAACACTTTCTACCTGTATTGATGGGGTAAATGGGCGACGAATACTAACATTGATCAATTAAGCAATAATTTGTTGTTAATTCAGCAATAATTTGCAAAGTTGATAAATTTTCAAGGGGTGCACTATCGTAGTTAGAAGGCACTCAGATAACGCTGAAAGATAAGCGTTATAAGGCCGTTTTCCTTGGACAAGCAGTGAGATGAACAATCTTCAGGGTCTGACGGCAAGCGAAGCACGTAGTTTGCGCTCGTTCCAAACGTATAGAATTTTTACGGAGGTTGAAAAATTGAATCGACATAAAACCGACTCTGATAGTTCTGTTTATGTTCAAAGAAAAAAATGACGATTCAATTTGATCGATTCTAAACGGTGATCGGTTAAGCGCGTAATTGACGAATTTTCCTGGGAAAATCAAAATTCGGATTCATGAAAAAGTTGGCGTAGGAGTTTCCTTGAGGTTGAGCGATAATAAGAAAATTCTTTCACGCGCACTTCCGACAGATTTTCTCGGCGAAATCGACGTTGCAGGTCGATCTTCGGGAGCCGATGGTAAACTGATTTTACACGCGTCGGAAATTTACATGTAAAATTTAATTTTCCTACGTACCTACCTAAATGTAAATTGAAATTCGATAATCAATTACTTAGCAATTATTGCGCAGCCCCTTTGAGATAAGGCTTGCAATAAATTGTTAAACTGACACAGCTTTCGTTGTGCGATTAACGGAACGCAATAACATGCATTTTCGCCGTAGCCTAGCTTTTTGTCCGCACTCGTTGCGATAAAAGTTTTCGCAATTCATCCAGCTTTCTACCTTGAGTGTACCGCTTTTTAAAAACACATCAATTGTTTTGAAATGATTCTGAGCCCAGAATCAGCTGATTTATATAAGAGACTACTTCTTGTAGCTTCCCTCTTGAATAAGGCTCCAATGACATCAGATGCTCCTTTGCCATGAGCAGTTGCGTGACAATTCCATTCAGCCTGTACCCCAAAGTCTATTTTTTGGTTGATGAGATTAAACATTTGGAATTTTTTTTTTAAGTGCTATTTAGCACCGTCAGTGAAATAAACCATTTTCTTTGCATCTATCGCCATGCACAATGTCTACTCGGGGCATATTAGAAATAAAGCTAAAATTGAATGACTTTAGGAAAAAAATATTTCGTTTGGAAAATAACTGATTGTGAGTTTTAGCTCCGAAAAGAATTGTTCAATATCCATGAGCAGTAGCTCTGAAAAGAACTATTTGTGAGTAGTAGCTTTGAAAAGAACTGTTTGTGAAAGGTAGCTCTGAAAAGAACAGTTTGTGAGTACAAAATTTTAAAAGTTACAAAATAATAGTTCTGAGAGAACGAAGCCATTTAACAGGATCAGAAGCTGCTTTTTGAGGATCCAGGGCAGTCGATCCAAAAGCTATCGTCGGTTGTCGGCGTAAGTGAGAAAACTATGCGTCGGATCGTCGAGGATGACCTCCGCTATAAGTCTTATACGAATAAAGCGATCGTGATATGATGTGGTTGTAAGTGATTTAATAAAATGTGAATGATCGTCTTATTTTTTAGAACTGTATGAAATTCATAATCAAGTAAAATAAGACAATCACGTACGCTGTCATTTGTTTCTGAATTTTATGCAGTTGTAAAACATACGTTCACTCACATTGTAATTTGTTCCTGAATTTCTTGTTTTTTGTTTAGATAGAAACGCCTAATTGACAAACCAAAAATGAATACAGATTCATGTTCGACGGATCAAAATACATAAGAATATGCTTTATTTTTAATTTTTTGGTCACCTCTGCGATTGAGATTCATGTCAATTTTCTGTTTTGGAGTGCTTTTGGAGGTTAGTAACGAACACTTGGCTGAAATTAGTAGCAGACTCAGGTTCTGTGGATCAAAATACATGAGAATAGAATTTGTTTCTAATTTTCTGGTCACCTCTGCGATTGGGAATCATGTAAATCTGCTGTTTGGCAGTTTCTTTTGAGGTTAGGAACAAACGCTTGGGCAATGGGCTGAAAATAGCAGACTCGTGTTTGGCGGATCAGAATACATGAGAATAGAGTTTAATCCTAATTTTTTAAACATCTCTCATATTTTAAAGCACTAAAACTTATTTTCCGTGGTGACGTCCATGACATTGTTAGGGCCACAGTAGTCTGCCATCTTGAATATCGAAAATCTTCCACTTGGCATTAAAAAATATAGGTTCTAAGCTTTCATTTGCACTATCATACGATTTTTTGGGATCAAATGAATTTTGGGGAGCATGGGGTCTCCCGTCCAAAGAGAATACCCCATACATACAGGATGGATCAGTTTCGGATAACAGGCTATGTACCATTCGATAAATCACAAAATTCTAAGAACAACGTATATCTCTCGTTTTTCGATCCAACAAGTAGTTTCCGAGTTATTAATTGTTGAAAGTTAGGAAGATGAGCCAATCAGCGGGCGGCTATAGCGGGCGGTAGAATCGGCGTCGAAAGGTGGAATAGAGCAGCGCGAAAAGGTGGGGAATGGCGCTCGACGCTCGCGGTCGTACGTACGCTTTCACCGAGAGCGAAGGGACGCAGGGACAATTGAACAGCTAGCTGAGCTAGCTTACACCGAAAATTGATTGTTGCTTCCTTTTTGAAAAATACTGGATAACTTATTTATTTCATATGTTGTATGGAAAACTTATTCAATCATTTTAATAGTCGATAGTCATCATTTTAATACTCATTAATAAAAACTATTAAATCTTGCAATGAACAGTATTAATGATCTAAGTAGGTAAAAGCTTAAATTTATATAATTAAAAAATCTGGTTTTGCTAAGGTCTGAAGATTCAGAAAATTTTGGGGTTCACTTAAAGTCTAGAAAGATACATTTCATATTAAATTTACTATGTAAATAATCGTGAGAGTCAGTAATACTTACGAAAAAGGACAAAAATACTGTAAAATCAGTTAAGCAAAATTAAAAATGAAGAAGAAAAAAGTTAAGAAAAATTAAAGATTAGATTAACTAAAATACTGATAAGCAATTCGTTTACTGCTCGAGTTACTCGAACTTAATTATCGAACCCAATTTGAGAAACATAATTAAGCGTAACGAATACATAACCTTAGGTTAATAATAGTTTTACGTCCGGAAGGGACGTAAAATAATCAATAATAATATAGTGGTACGGTTGTCGTCTCAATTGGCTAACTTTAGTATCCAATTGTTTAGCGTGATGTTGGGTTAGAATTTATGATTCGAAATAGAATATTACACTGTATGGATTCGGATAGAGCGAAAAATTCTAAGTAAAAAATCACTAATAAACTTTTCGATCCGATCAGTAGTTACTGAGTAATCGTCGATTGAAAATCAGTCGATCAGGCCAATCAGCGTAAAGCTACAGCAGCAAGCAGAGCGCGAGGAGAGTAGAGTGGGGCGGCCCGCCGCTGCCCCGTATCTCGGTCTCTCACTCCACACCGTCATTCGCTAGTCGTAGGTTCAGCGAAAAATAAAAGGCACTGCAGTCTGATGCGAGCACTTGATTGTTGAAAGCATATAATAAATTCTTTATTTTGAAATACCTTTCAGGGCTTCTCGAAAATGATGCATAGAGTAGTATAAAACATTGGTATACTATCTAAATAAATATGTACGTTTTTAAAGGAGTAGTAAATCATAAATACACCGAAATCCGTGTTTAATCACAGAAACAGTTCGAAATTCTCATTCATAAATAAATCTGATATTTTTTGCAACCAGTTCATAAATGAATATCAATTCTTTTTTATTTTAAATTAATGAGATGCCTCATTAAATCTTTTTAATTATTGATAAGCAATTGAAATTTAATCTCTTAATTCGGTACTAATTCATTGATAAACAACGTAATATGTAAACATTATCGGAGTCATTTTACACACTCTTAAATGGGTTTATTATAGCTTGATCTCTTCGTCTTGACTTCCGGAATTAATATGAACCGATGGCGCAGTTGCAGAAACGGTGCCTTAGCTACCGAATCTTATTTGCACAATTTTCTTAGTTTTTCATGCCAAACGGTAATTTCAATCACTTTAAAATAGGGTTATATAACTTATTTTGTTCGACTACGACATTCTTTACAAGATCGAAGAGTCTGGACTTCCTGAATTGATATTAAATGTTAGCGCAGCTGCAGAATCGGTACCCTAGCTATGGAATTTTAACGCGAAATACACTATTTTCTTAGTTTTTCGAGCAAAGCGGTAATTTTACTTACTTTTCAATGGGCTTATTATAGCTTAGTCTCTTCATTTTGACCTCCTCTACAAGATAGAAGAGTCTGGACTTCCTGAATTGATATTAACTGTTAGTGCAGCTGCAGAATCGGTGCCCTAGCTATGGAATCTTAACGAGGAATACACAATTTTCTTAGTTTTTCGGGTAAAACAGTAATTTCAATCACTTTAAAATAGGGTTATATAGCTTATTTTGTTCGACTACGACATCCTTTACAAGATCGATGAGTCTGGACTT
>UELU01144711.1:5600-27609 GCA_900490025.1 Megastigmus dorsalis
GTTACAAGTAAATATTTCAAGTACACCCTTAAAAATTTCTGCACCGAAAAAACGCACTCATTTCGATGCAAATACTTATTTTGTCGGTGTAGAAATTTTTGAAGGTGTCGTTGAAATATTCACTTGAAATTTTACTGGAAGATAGATAATTAATAGACGAAGTGCACCTGTATTTGGGTTTTGCATAATTTTACCTATTTATTTAGTTATTACTAATTATTCATATCCGATTGGTAAAACAGTTTGAGTGGTAACTGTAGGACTTTGACACCCCCTTAAGGGTGCGTTTTTTCGGTGCAGAAATTTTTAAGGGTGTACTTGAAATATTTACTTGTAACTTTGCCAAGTGATAGATAATTCATAGAGGTAGTGCACCTGTATTTGGGATTTGAATAATTTTAAATATTTGTTTAGTTTTTACCAATTATTCATATCCGATCGGTAAAACAGTTTGAGTGGTAACTGTAGGAGTTGGACACCCCCTTAAGGATAACTGATTCACAGTTAACCATTTACTAACTACGTCTAAGTAGGTACTCATTTTATTTAAAGCTAGAGACCACGTTTTATCGTTACTTAATATAATCGTGTCATCTGCATATAAGATAGTATGTTATTTTGTGGGAGTGTACTTAACAGGTCATTAATATACAGGATGAATAGTAATGGTTATATTATATTAATATATTAGAAATTATTATTGATTAGGTGACAGGTGTCACAAATTCGTTCAGATTACTAAGTAATAATATTTTCTGAACATGAACTCGATTGTGATTATTTTGTTTAATTGATATAAAATCTTTCATGCCCGGCATTAATCGACTTATAGCATCACGTTCGTAAAAAAGTGTTACTAAATTTTCTGTTTCAACAGGTAATACTCTTCCTTTATTTTTGTCGGGCGATGTTAAAATACCATATGCTACCACTAAACTTTGTCCTTTCTTAGCCTCCCACTCAGTGCAACTGAATTCTCTCATTAAATCTCTACGACTCCAAAATTTCGGGGCTAGAGTGAGCAATAAAATTCTTTCTTGTTTAGTCTTTGATTCTAAGAATTTTTCTTTTATTTGATTCAAAACTGCAATTCCTGCTTTGTGATAATCATCTTTACAATTATTTAACTCACTTTTTACTTGAGTTTTCAATTTATAAATTTCTATTTTACATTTCAGACAGATTTTTGCTACCATAGCTATGCTAGGATACATTCCTCTTAAACATTGTGGGAAGTTCATTAACTTTCCTCTTTTGAGGTGATTTTTAATCCATAAAGGATTTGCACATTTAAATTTGCGAAATGAATCTATACTGACTAAAAACTATGTACTGAATAGAAGAAAACTAATAATTATTGACTGCTGTTTAATGAATATATGAAGTATTGCGAAAAATTCGCGGATGTGATTGAACAAAATTTAGGTTCTCTTATAATTTTGGGTGAAAAAATTCTTGTGGATAATCCCTGTTGCCACCTATCGATTACAACTAATACTTTATAATAACATTACAGCTGCATGCGGCTGCGCGGCCGGTTATAGTCTCGCGGCGCGCGCTGGTTTGTCGCTGCGGGTACGCGTTCCCGATTTAATTCCTAGAAAAAATAAAAAAAGCCCTATCTGGAAAATAGTTATTTCGATGTAAAAAAAACCTGATCTTTCGATGTAGAGTATTAAAAAAATATTAAAAAGACACTTTTCAAGTAATAACATGTTTTATGTTTTTTCAAGGTTAAAACGAGAAAATTATTAAAAACAAATGTCACTACAAGAAAGCTGAGGAAAAAGTACATCGAAAAAGTATACGAACTTTTATCGATAGATGCATTTTCATACCGCAGGAACGCGTTCAAAAGGTGAGGTTTTGGGCGCTCGCTTACAGGCCTGGGAGGTTTGGCGCGAAACGCATCATATATTCTCCTATACTCCATGTACTTCTCATAACTGCTTCTGCTTTTCTTTCGAGTTACATTATTTGACTGTCATTTTCCCCGTTCTTTTGCAAAATAAAACCTAAATATTTCATTTCTTTAACCTCCTCTATATCCCCAGCACCGCATTTCCATACTCATTTCTTTTTCTTAACCCTGCCCTTTTCAAAAACTACTACTTTCGATTTTTCTATACTTATCTCAAACCCTTTCTTCTTTACATACTTTTCGAATCTTTTTATCATATAATCTAACTCTTCTTTACTCTTTGTTATTAGAACTATGTCATCTGCATAACTTAATGTCCAAATTTTTGTATTTCCTAACGTTATTCCCCCAAACTGTCCTTCCTTCATAGTATCTTCTAAATCTTTTACATATATGTTATATAATGTTGGACTGAGTGGGCAATCTTGTCTAACTCCTTTTACTGTCCAAAATTCTGTGGCTATATTTTTGTTAACTCTTACAATATTTTTTGTCTCTTCATACGTTTCTAGTATTCTATTTCTCAGCTTTACTGCTACTTTTATCTTGTCCATACATTCTTTTAACTTTTCTCTAACTACTTTATCGAACTCTCCTTTTAGATCTGCGAATAATACAAAAAGTTTCCCTTCTTTCTTTTTAATTTCCATATGTATCAAATAATTTAATATGTATATACAATCTATAACTCCTCTTTTTTCCCTAAATCCAAATTGTGTTTCACTTAAATTTTTTTCTATTACTTCTTTTAATTTATCATTTAATATTCCTGCATAAATTTTGTAAGCTGTGTCCATGATTGTTATCCCCCTATAATTTTTTATGTCGCTTTTGTCCCCTTTTTTTAAAAACTGGAGATATTATACCAATCTTACAATACCAATTTTCTACTATACCACCGTCTTTCCATATTAATCTTACCAACTTTTTATATGCTTCCGCTAATTCTCTTGTAGCAAATATCCACGCTTAATTTTCTATTCCATCCTCTCCTAATGCTTTACCTTTTTTTAATTTATTTACCTGTCTCTCAAATTCTTTATCCGTAATTTCTTCTTCTTCCTCTTCATCAGTCCAGACATTTTCCTCCTCATCGATTTTCATTACTTTTCTTTCTTCTACTCCTTCCAAACTTTCCATAAAATACTTTTTCCATTGTTCCAATAGTATTACTTCTAAACATTCTTTCTTTTTTCTTCTTTATTAATATATCTCCACACTTCAGCTTCCGTTTTGACATTCTTTATATTCTCTTCTTCTTCCTTTTCATGTTCTTTCTTTTTCTCCTTATACCATTCCTTTTATCTTTTTTCTCCTCTAAATACTGTTCTCTCATTATTTGTTCATTTCTCAATTAACTTACGTCACACCAGTCTTTTTCTCTACTTCCATTTCTTATTATACCATACCATACTCTTTGACCTAACTTCCATTTTTTCCACTTCCTCACCTCTATTTTCTTTAATTCATGTATTTTATTTTTTATTTCCTTCCATATTTCAGTCTTTCTATTTTAACACTTTTCCACTCTTCTAATTTCTCATGATAATGTTCTGCTCCTTCTGCCCAAACGCTTATTTTTTACTTTTCTCTTTTTACTTTCTCCTTCTATCACTGGTACTAGTGGTAAGTAATCTGATTCACATCTTGCCTCTACTGTTAAACTTATCACTTTTCCATATGCTTCGTTATTTATAATCACATAGTCTATAACTGAATTTCCTCTTTCACCTACGTTCGTCCATTCGCCTGACTCTGACATCTCATCGCACCCATTTACAATCATCTAGCCTCTTTCACTTAATTCTTTTGCTAACAATCGTCCATCCTTATTCACAACCTTATCCTTTGATTTCCTCGTTTACCTCTCCTTTTCATCTTCCTCAATTATACCTCCTTCATTTATACCCTTACTACATTTTGCTTCTTCCTTATCCTTAAACTCTTTTCTTACTCCTGAAATTATACCTCCCATTGCTCTACCTTTTTTCTTTTCTCTTACAGCTGGTTCGCATTTGCAATTATATTCCTTAGGTAGATACTTTTTCAGTGTGTTCCATTCTTTCTCATCCACCCAAGTCTCTGTGGGTCCTATGATGTCACATTTCTTTAAAAACTCTCACACCTCACTACATTTATTTTTCACTCCTGCTATATTCCAATAAAACACTTTTATTCCACTCTGTCCATCTTTCTCTAAGCCGACTCTTGCCGAAAATTTGAACCTTCACTTTCTCTTCTTTCTAAATGCTCCTCAAACCCATCCATCTGTTCGTTCCATTTCAACCATTTGTTATTCACACACATTTTCATGTATCCCACTCTAACGTTACATCCCCCTTATCTTTTTCTTCTTGCCACTGATCTTATTTTATTTTGTATTTCTCTTTCTTTCCATGTCATATCGTCTTCAATATAAATTTTCATTTCACTTAAATTCTTTTTGTTAATCATAACCTCTTTTTTCTTCTCCACGCTCTCTACTGTCGCTATCGTAATTTTTCTATTCTCTCTTGACTTAATATTGTATGCCTTTCTGATCTTCGTTTCTACTTTAACTTTGTTTTTCAGAAAATTGCTTACTGCATCTTCCAGATCGGCATCTTCGAAATCGACTCCTTTTATTACTATATTTTTTCTTTTTTCTTCTCTTTCTTTCCTTTCTTTGTCACGCTCTAGCCTATTAATTCTCAAGTGTAACTCCTCTTTTTCTTTTTTCATTCACTTCTTTCATTCTCATGTTTCTCTCTCATTAATTTTATTTCCGTCATTATTTCTACCCATCTCTCTTCATTTCTTTTGTCGCTCCTTTCTACAGTTCTTTTAATTTCTTCTTTCAGACTTTCTATACACTTTGTCACTCTTTCTACTGTATCCTTACTTTCTATACTCTCCGACATTTTTGGTGACCCTTGTAACTGCGTATGTAACCTTGTTCCTGACGCCTTTCGACCTTCCCAACGCCGGCATGTCGCTCTAACCTCTACTCTTTAGATTTCTTATTCTCCTTCCTTTCTCCTCTTATTACTTTCAGCTTCTTTAAACTTAGTTGCCTATTAACTTTTTGAGTTTAATACTAATACTTTCCCACTGCTTACTGTTTCTGTTACACTTTTTTCTTTCTTAACCCGATGCATAAGCAAGCACGCGTTCTAGCGAGCGACAGTGATAATGCGACTGCAGATGAAAAATCGAGGGTAGAAAAAAAACAACGCCAAGAAAGATCAAAAGGATCGGTAAAGCGAGTAACGCACATGAACGATCTGTCTCTCCGTCGTACCCGATCGGCTAAGAAATCGATCACGGAAGAGGAGTGAGATGGATTCACGTCGCGCACTGGTCTACGGGAAATCTATCGCCTATTCAAAGTAAGAGCGATCCTCGAGGCAATGAAAATGCTGAAGCAGGCCTGGACTCCGGAGACGACGGAGGAGTCGCAGGAGCCCAGCGATCGGAGGAGGAGGATGCTGGCAGCTTCGAAGAGGGGGCGATAGGCGGTGTCGCAGTGGCAGCAATCGCAGAGCTGGATACCTTCATGGAGGTCCAGTGGCGGGGTGTGAAGGTCCACGTCGGGGTCGCCCGAGAGGTTCACCAGAAGGCCGTGTGTGTCTAGGCGTACTCCACGGTGCGCCTCGACGCCTGTGTGGGAGACTATGGATGACGCTGTGCTCAGTTTCGTTTTTATGCTAATTGTTTAAACATATATTTGTACAGTACTATTTCTTACAACAGTAAAACTTACATTACTTTTGATGAATATTTAAAAAAAAAATCCAAAAATCTAATAAATATTTTTTAATTTATAATACCTCATTTTGTTTGTCTTGTAAAAACACATCGCTTTATTACTTAAGTTTTTTCGCTCAAACCAATAGGAGTCGAGATAATAGCAAAAAACCGCGAAATTTTACAATTTTTCATGTTTATGCATTTTTAAACAATGTTTCGGTGACTTTTTAGTGTCCTAAAGTTGATATTCGAAATCTACGCCCACGAATTGATAAATAGACACAGGAACATCTCAGATTACAATTAAAAGCAAACACGGCCTTTTTTCCCTGGCGCCTGGACTATCAGATATTTGGAAATGCTCATACATAACACCTACATATAAAGAAGGAGATAAATCAAATGTTTTTAATTATTATTGTAGGCCAATCTCAATCATGAACGTTGTTCCTTAAGTCTTTGATGCCTTTGTACGCTGTTAACTTTCTTTTTAGTAATAATCTTTATTTTAACATTACGTTTTACAAATTTTATACAAAGTTATACTTGTATTATTCCTTAACCTATTTCTTTTTCTATTTCTATCTAACCTGCTCTCTATCTCGTCCTATTTTCTTTTTAATGTCTTTATTCAACTCTTCTCTTTCTTCTTTGTTCTTCGCCCTTGTCTTCTTTCTTTCCATCTTTCTGTCTCGCTTAGGGCTGTTATACCTTGCTTCTCTATGTTCCTTTTCTCTCTCACTCCTCCAATATTTTTTATTCTTTCTCTACCTTTTTTTGCTTATGATTCACTTTTCCTTTCTTTGGGTCTTATCCTCGCTCTCTTTTACTTCTGATTACTCTTTCTTCCTATTCCTGCCCTTTTCCCTTTTTTACCTTTCGTCTCTCCTAGTCCTCCATTCTTTTTTTCTTCTATTTTCTTTTCTTCCTCTGTTTTATTTTCTCACTCTTCTCGATACCTCTTCAATTCCCTTATCTTTCCTCAACCGAGATTAGATCATTTTCCTCTTCATACCATACCAAAAGATGCTCTCCAACGTACAGCTTTCCGTATGCTACTTTAAAGGTAAGCTTCCATTTTAATTTTCCTGATCTCCAAGCTTCCATCCTTCTTTTTTCAACTCTTTTTTTCTCTTCTCTAATTTCCCACTGCATTTCTTTTTCCTGTTTTGTTAGATCTCCTTCTATATATACCCTAGTTCCTCTTAACTTATTTTTATTCACCATAATTTTCTTTTTTTCGCTCCAACTTTCACATTCTATTCGTATCATACTTTTCTTTGTCCTTATTTTCCACACTCTTTTTATTTTCGGATTAATTCCCAACTTTTCTTCAAACCACCTTTTGAATTGTTCTTCTATCTCACTCTCGTCGTCCCAATCTTCAATTCCTGTTATAATTACATTGTTTTTAATCCTTTTTCTTTCATATTCTTCTGTTAGCTTCTTGTTATTTTCCGTCCTTTTTTCCAAGCCCTTCATCCTTTCTTCCATGTCCTTCAAACTTTTGTCTTCAATCTCCCGTTCGATTTTGCATCTGGTCTCGTGTCCTTCCCATTTTTGCTTTAGTTTTTCCATTTCTTACTGGCATTTTTTTACCTTTTCCTCTGTCTCCTTTGTTGATTTGTTATTCCTTTTCATGCTCTCTTCCATACGCTCTTTTATCTCCTCTCTATCTTCCTGTATTTCCTTTAGTGCGTCTTCCAATATTTGCCTTGCATTTTTAATTTTCCCCCTTGTGTCTCTTCCTTTCTTTATCTCTCTTTTCATTACCTCTAATATTCTATATATCCCATTTCTCAGCTTCCAATCTCCCTTACCCCTCATTTCTCTAGCCCTTTCTAACCTCACTTTTCTATTCTGGGTTTTCTCTGTACTTCCTTCACTTATTGACATTATCTTTCTTTCCCAACTCTTTTAAAACCTAAGCTTTTATTACACTTTCCGTTATTTTGCTCACTAGCACTCAACTTTTCCTCTAAATTCAATTTCTACTCTATTTTTTCGAGCATGTACTCTTTACACGTGTTTGCTGGGCGGCGGCCATCTTATTACTCTTCAATTTTTAGTAAAATCATTTTGTAACAGCATGGCTTTATTAGTGGAAGATCAACAATTTCTAACCTACATTTCATTTACTAGTTTTATACATAACTTAATAAATAACACTCAAACCGATGTTATATATTTAGATTTCTTGAAAGCTTTCAACACTGTTAACCATAAAAGATTAATAAAGAAACTCTTATTTGCATAATTTTTTGTCCAGCTGATTACTCTAACATCGAATGTCTTGCAGGGTTCCCACTTGGGGCCAATATTATTTACATTCTATGTTAATGATCTCAATCGAGAAATTAAGCATTCCCAGTTTCTCTTATAAGCTGATGATCTAAAAATCTTTTGTAGCGTTGTCACCTCTGGATTGTACAAATTTGCAAAGAGATCTGAACGCTCTGGTTGATTGGTTCATAAGAAATGAGCTATCACTTAATTTAAATAAATGCAAAATCATGACTTTTCATAACATTAGCCATTCAGTTTATTTGAACAAAATTTATACGTTGCTGATCTGGAAAGAGCAATATGAATAAAAGATCTAGATGCTATTTTAGATCGAAATTTCAGCTTTGATATGCATTTAAACCAAGCAGTCTCTATGGCATTCAGAGTGCTCGGTTTTATTGTCAGATCAATGAAATATTTCAAACACTGCGAAACATATAAATCCCTAGTTATGCCTACTTTTCTGTACGCATCGCCGATATGGTCACCATATACTCAATCCAAAATTGAAAAGCTTAAATCAGTTCAGCACAAGATCCTTAGGTACCTATCCAATAAGGGTGTTCACCCCATGAGTAGATTTGACCATGATTTTTATGTGGTATCCGGCTAGTTCAATATTTTTACAATAAAATCTTTGCATGATTTGAACGATGCTCTACTTACACATAAATTACTTAACAACTTGTTCAGTTATCCTCAACTTGCAAATGACTTTAAATTTAAATCTGTTTACTATAATATAAGACAACAACGTGCCTCATTATTGAAATTACATACTCTTGATTTTCACAATAGAGCTACCTTAATTTTTTATTGGTTCTCGATGAGTCAAATCGGACTGGCCTGTGATTTGATGCACTATATTTGGCAAAGTTGCATTATTGAACTATATGTATTTGAATCAGTGCCTATCAAATTATAGTAATGAAACTGTGAGTTAGCACTTATGGTAAACTTTACCATTTCATCAGAACTTATAGACTGATAGAGGTTATAACATTTGTTTTCATTTTATAATTAGTTTTATATTGGCTTGGTCAATTACTAGAAAATATCACATAATATTTACTTAGAAGTAAGAATTATTCTATCAACAATTACCTTATTAGCATGAGAACTTCTATATTAAAAATACAAAAAACTCAATTTCCCACAAGACTATCTAATAAGCTACAAAAATCTATATTTGGTATTATTTCGTGAACTAGCTCATATGAAAAAAAAAATGGCTAGAGCTTCTCACTTATTGGTCGGATCAGACAACTATATATTTATTATGAATCACCTTTTTGTACACATCTTATTTAAAAATTATGATAAACAATAGCAAATTAAGACTTATAAAAAAGATTAAAGAATTAATTAATATTTTGTACAACTTATGAGGTAAAAGGACAATTTGAATTTATGCTAGTAAGGTTTTAATGGTGCAGTTAGTTGGCAGTCGGCTTCGCATACGGTGTAGGTCCCAGGTTCGTGACTCATCGGTAGAAACTATTTTTTTTTCATATTTATTAATTGTAAAAATTTAATTAAATTTCGTAAAAAATTAGTTAAAAATTGATGAAGATTATAATAAAATTTAGAAGATACTTTTTCTCTGTGTATAATGATTGTTATAATAACAAAGAGTTACACTATTATTTACTATATTTTAAGATAAACAATTTTTCAAAATCACACTACTAAACCAAAAAACCAAAAAATTGCCTTTATTATATACCAAGAATGAAGCATTTATAGTTTCATTTCTAAAATTTCTTAGTATAAGGTCTGATATATGCAAGATATCCACATATTAATTTTGTATCATGCCAGGCAGCGTACCTCTACAGCGACTTGGAAAAATCTGAGAGTATTGTGGGATTGTATTTATCACCATATGCAGCATTAATAACCTTCACCGAAGCTTATTGTGAACTGAGTACTACGCATGGTACTATTTTACCCCTCGTGCAGCAGTGCTTATCTCCACAGTAGTGCAAAGGAGTAATAAATTTTCAGAATGTACCTGATTATTATAAATTTTTATCATAGATTATAACAAAAAAAATTAAAACTGTTTATTTATTAATTAAATTTAGTTGACTATAAATTTTTCTAAATTTTCTTCAAATCTTAAGAACAACTACAATGTAAATTTATGTCCATTTTTATTTTCAGAAAGACCAGTAAATCATCATATGTTGACCATTTTCCAAGTCTGTCAATATGTCTTTAAATCATAATTATATTATGAATATATCTAATAAATTTTTAACAAATAAAGGATATACTTTGTGACTAATAAATAAAAACTATTTGGTCTATTTTTCTGTTTCAATCAGAAAAAACAATAAAAAAATGATAGGTCACACAAAC
This sequence comes from Megastigmus dorsalis, assembly GCA_900490025.1. Taxonomy (NCBI): domain Eukaryota; kingdom Metazoa; phylum Arthropoda; class Insecta; order Hymenoptera; family Megastigmidae; genus Megastigmus; species Megastigmus dorsalis. Next base: position 15,901 of record UELU01144711.1, read on the forward strand.
CTTATTCTGCACAGTATGCTGAATAACATCAATCACTACTCTGGTCACGTCCAAATATTATTCAAAATTATAAATCTTAACCTTTAGAGGATGGGAAATCCAATATAGCGGCTCGGTCCATGACAGACACTTTAACCACATGTATTAACCGATACTAGATACTAAATTTACGCATTTTTTTAGAGAGATCGATCGTCCCAAATCCCTGTCCTCTAAAGGTTAAAAGTTATAAACAAAGGTAGGTATGATCATAATTTCGAGGTTAACTTTCAATACCTAAAACTCTTACTATTTCGAAGTAAAGGAAAAAATGACAAATCAGATTAACTTTACCCAACACAGGACGACTCATTGTATCGAACAATAGGTTGCTTAAGTCCTAATATTAACTTTCATTATAAATAGAAAAAGTTATCATCAAAAGAAAAACCATGTTTACAGCTATGTTATCCCCTTAAATTATAAACGATCACCAATATTATTTGTAGAAAGTATACATATTAACACATGAAAATATGACTTTTAAGGTTCTTCTAACAATAAACATTCAGAAATTATATAAATAAACTAAAATAGATGTTTAGTTTCACAAATTAAATAAATAATAAATACAAAAATACTATTTGTTGAAAATCTAATAATAGTCAAACTATAAGATAGAAATGACTAGATTATTTCTTTAATTTACAAACATATTTTATAAAATTAATAATATTCATAATTCTATAAAAAACTGATACTATATTTTATATGTATCATTTACTTTCTTATCCAGCTAAGCCATTACTCCAAGAAAAATGTGTGCATTGAATAAATATGCAAATATTTTTTATACATAAAAAGTTGTATGGCAAAAAATTATTTTATTTTAAATAATATGACTTAGCAGCTGAATGATATAACCATTATTTAACATTAAAATACCTTCTTAATTTACAAAAAAATATAATTAAATTAATTAATCAACTTACTTTCTAATTCAAAATAAAAATATATCTAGGTTAATGTTAAAGTGTAAAATAAAAAACTCTTGTTAGATATATAAATCATTATCAATTTTACATTGACACAATAAATATAGGCCCATAAATTCCTACATGTTTAATCTCATTTAATACTTATATATGAACAATACTAACGATTTACACAATTAACTTTAATATTTGTAGTTACAGATATAAACAGTCTTCTCAAACTTAGCCGTATCCTAAAGCTACTCCAACCACAGAATAGAAACAAACCAAGATAAATAGCGAGGTAGTATTAAATTTGAGAACAATTCATGCATTGTTTTATCATAACGAAATGAACCAGAACCTCAAACGTGTGTCCATAATTGCATTTAATACCTTTTTAATTGCGTTAATTGCAGTCCCTATTTTTTAATTTGCTGTAATTGATAAAACGTAATTTTTAATAATTACTTAGCAAATATTAATACTTTATATATAGAAGTGATGAAAAGTTTAAATTAAAGCTTTGAGTTTGCTAAAATTGTCGAAGAATTCCATTTTTACTGTAAATTAATTTTCATTATAGGTACACAGTATTATTCGTTTGGGATCAAGGATGTCTTTGGCACATCAAGGTGATTTCACAAGTTGTACCTAGATAATGATAACACTATCCAAATCCAATGCAAGATGGTACCGGAGTCACCGTAGTCTGCCGATATTGGATAATCGGAATAAAAAAAAATTATATTGGAAGTATTTTTAGCTTAACGCTTCGATTATACTATTTATTTTCTTTGTACTCTCTTAGATATTCTGAAAAAAAAAATTAAATACTAAATTCATTTTTGTAAGTCATTGAAACAGTGACATCTCAGAAAGTAATGGTTATTTGTAGAAAAACTGAGTTTCTAAAACCTGCAACATGGCTGATTTTAATTGCATTATCACTAAATGGGCGTAATCACTACTGTTTTTTTTCCAAAAAATGATGAAAAACCGTTTTTTGATGCAAGGAAGCGCACTTATCATATATATAGAGTTTTTACAGATGAAGTTTCTAACAAAGTACTGGGAAAAAAGTACTGGGAAAAAGGTACCAAAAATTTTAGCCATTACACGGTGTTTATATACGAAAAAAAGTTTGCCTGATATGTAGCTAAAAAAAACGGCGGAAATCTCTTCGTAATGACTGTAGATGCAAGAAAATCAGCTTCCTAAAATCTAATCTGATCCTTTTTTCAAGATATCTTAGAAATAAGATTTTTTTCAAATTATCCAAATTATAGGCAAACCGAAATAATAATAATTTCGATATAACATATTAAACAAAAATAAATAAACATAAATACATTATGACTTGTTAACACAAAAATAAATATAAGTCTTTTTAGATTCACAGAAATCATCATATGATAGCTGTTCCGTCAAAACCGACTCTTAAAGCTCTTACAGCCAGGGTCGTCGGCAGAACAGAGAGGTGGCTACATCGCACGGCTGCTCGCTCGCGTTTGCTCGTCGAGCACAGATAACTTAGAATTGAGGTAGGAGGGCGGACGGATCGGAAAGGGGAGGGGGTCATTCGTTATCGGGCAGGATCGCGTTCACAGGCACCGACTGCCTCGCTCTCTTCGACGCCGACTTCGAAAGGAAGAACATCGTCATCGTCGTCATCCTGAATTCATGGCCACGAGTTCGCCGGTTTTTTTTCGTTTCTTCGTTGCACTTTGATAATTTTAATGTAAAATCAAAATTCCGTTTTCCGTTAATAAATTGGATTTTTTCCGACTCCCCTAAACTCAAAATATAAGACTAACAGAGAGAGAGAAAGAGAGAGAGAGGGAGAGGGAGAGGGAGAGGGAGAGGGAGAGGGAGAGGGGGAGAGTGAGGGGGAGAAGGAGGGTGAGAGGGGGAGAGGGAGGGAGGGAGAGAGAGAGAGAGAGAGAGAGCGCATCGTGCACCGCGTCGCGCCCGAAGCGACGGAGAGAGTCGTCTGCTCCGCGCCACTGCCTACAGATCGATGTACAATAGCTTCGAGAAGTGTAGATGTTCACGAATATGTAGATATACTCTGCGATAAATTAATGAAATTGAAGAGTCACGAATTTTTTTTAAAGAACAATCAATCTTTGTGAATAACTTGAAAAAAAATCTTCAAGAAGGAGAATTTCTGGTGTGTTGCGATTTTGCAGAAAACTATGCTTTCGTCATACAAAATTCTACACAATCTTTCCACTGGAATAACAACCAAGCAACTGTTTTTACAGTTGTGGTCTATCATAAAGAAAATAATGAGCTTAAGCATGTGAGCATTGCTATACTTTCTGATAATCTAAGACATGATACATTTTCGGTTTATGAGTATCAAAAAATTATAATATCGCATCTTAAAACTAGTTTCCCAGTAAAGAAAATCTACTATTTAACTGATGGAGCAGGTCAGCACTTTAAAAATAAGACTAATTTCCAAAATCTTCTCTTCCATGAGAAAGATTTAGGAGTTCCGGAAGAATGGCATTTTTATGCTACCGCGCATGGTAAAGGTGCATTCGATGGCATAGGTGCAAACTTTAAAAGAGGTGCAAAACGAGCGAGTCTACAACTTTCTACCAATAATCGTATTTTAACGCCAGAAGATCTGTACAGATGGGCTAAAAATTATTGCAAAGAAACCAAGGTCTTTTATAGCAGTTAAGAATCTTACGAAAAAACTGTGTTGAAGCTAAAATCAAGGCTACATGGGACTAAATCTATACCAGGAATTTTACAATACCATGCTATTATTCCGATAGATGAAAATAGATTGAAACTCAAAAAAACATCTTTAAGTTTCAAATATTTTAGAAAAAAATTATTAAGCAGAGAAAAGATAAAAAACGAATGGGGTAATGGGCAGACAAGTCTGCACGCTGTACCTTGCGCCGTGCGCGGCGGCGGCGATGAGTCTACTCTTTCGCATCGTTTTTCTCGAAGAAAACATCTTGAGCACTTTCTGGAAAAAAAGTTTTTTTATGTAAAAAATCCTCAGCTTTCCATCTAAAACATGAATTAAAAAAATTAAAAATACCTTTTTTGAGATATAAGACGTTTTATAATTTTTAAAGGTGAAAATATAAAATTTTGAAAAAACTGCTTACACCATTGGAAAGCTGAGGAAAAAATACATCGAAAACATCTATTGGATATTTTTTTTAAGTATATTTTAGTACTGCAAATACGAGTTAGAAATAGCATGATTTGGCGTTCGTGCGCCGCGCTAGGAGAGTTGACGTGAAATGCCTCATATAGAGAATACAAATAAGAACAGAGACAGTGAATATTTGTTTATCTCCTATAAAAAACTATATAAAACAGTAGCAACACAAACTTTAGCTAGATGGATCAAACAAATGATGGCAGGAGCAGGAACAGATATAAGTAAATTTAAAGTTCATTCAACTAGGTACGCCTCCATTTCTGCGGCATATGAAAAAGGCTTAATATATTTAAGAAATATTATAATCAACCAATTATAAGAAAAGATAATATGTTTTTCAAGACTTTTATGACAAAAGAAACCAAACTAACAAAGAAAAACTAGTATATGTAACTGTAAAGAAAAATGTTTATAAAAAACTGTAAGTAAACGAAGTGTTTATACAATAAACAACCAAGAATATCGTAAAAATTTGTTAAAGTCATTCTAAATAACTACATGTGTAATATATATAATCTCGAGAGCGAAGTTTGAAGTGTAATTAATGATCGTACGACTTAGTTGTAAGGAAGTGCGATCGTAATTACACGAAAGCTTCGCTCGAAAAGATTATATCCGCCCCAAAAAGTTAAGATAACAATAGAAACACCCACCCTAAAACATTAATAAAATGTGTCAAACCTCTAAAAGAATGACTAGAGCACGCTAAGGCGCGCGGGGTGAGAAATTAGGTGGTGGCGCTGTGGATGATGAATATATAAGGATGTATATATGAGGATATGGAGCGGGGTCTGGCGGCGAAATAAAGAAATACTACATTATTACGCCTGGGATTATTAAATACGTTTTCGTTTTTTGAAATATCAATATTCTTTTACGGATATCTTAAAAAGGATCAGATCAGATTTAGGGAGGGTGATTTTCTAGCATCTAGAGTCATTACGAAGAGATCCCCGCCGGTTTTTTTATCTACATATCAGGTAAACTTTTTTCCGTATATAAACACCGTGAGCAGCGTCACTAACAATAGTGTGCAGCGGCTTCTCTGTTTCTGGGGTAATAGTTACCCCACTCACGCACGCAGTTGAGATAATTTCTTTTCGAATAATTATCTCGAAACTTTACACTTATCTAATGTAAAATTTTACGCTCTTTCAATTGGTGTAAACCATTTTGTTCTAGCCTTAGCCGTTCTCGAGATATAGGCAAATAAAACTTTGAAACTCTGTTTCCGCATAGAACCTCTGGACCTAGGAAGCTGCAAATTTGAAAATCGTTTTTTTCCAACCCGATTAACCTAATAACCAAAATGCAGTCGTTTCCATTTCTATTTCCATTTCATTTGTGCTTTCTATATTGTTACTGTACTATATGTATCTTGTTTATTATACTATAGCATGGGCAAATGGTTCTCCAAAAAAAAGTGAAGTGCTCTCCCGTTTGAAGGGCAAGCAGCACGCCGTACGCGTTGACTAACAACAACACCAGTTGGGGCAACCGCTCCCCCAGTCTTGTTTCCGTGTACAAGTGAATTGACTCCCAGAAATCGATATTTTGAACCCTAAAGTTTTGTTAATTATTTAAATAATTATTTTTTAAAATATTAAAATAAACAGAAGAAAATCTAATAATAATCTCTAGGGCAATTTTGTCTGTACTCTACTTAAGGTGCCCTGCGCTTTAATGGGTGAAGATAAAAATAAATTTAACTTGAGTGGCTTCAGCATTTAAGCCGGAAATGTTGGGTGCTTTAGGGGGCCCCAAATATTGGGTTTTATTTTAGACATACTTAAAATGATTATTAACCCATAAACGCCCAAGTGAACACTTTTTTTCATCAGTTTTTCAGAGCTCTCTAGATCGGGTCAATTTGGGACTAAAAAATTTTTGAACATATGAAATTTATAGATTTTTCATCCATCTTCCGAATGGTGAGATTCAAAATATAAAAAAATAATTTTTTATTACTCAAAAATGAAGTTTAAGTGTAAAAGACACTGAAAAATTTTTTTTTTTTATTAGATATTTTTATAAACTTTCCGTTATGCAATCATCTTGAAACCAATTTAGATGGTGGAGGGAATGTCTGAAATTCGAAAAAACGTGTTCGGAAAGTTAATTTTGTTACCTACATGATTCAAAATAGTATCCAAAGTGAAAATTGTTACTAAATATCTTTAGGACGGTTTAACTAATAAACTTTCAACTTTTTGAAAAAAATGCTAAGAACAAAAAGTGCTTAGAATTCATCAAAGAATACAATAGAATTTTTTCAGAATTTTTGGAGAAAATTTTGAAAAAATCTTTACTCGAGTTTTTTATAAATTAAACCATTCGAAAGACGGATAAAAAATCTATAAATTTTATATGTTCAAAAATTTTTTAGGCCCAAATTTACCCCATCTAGAGAGCTCTGAAAAACTGGTGGAAAAAGTATCCACTTGGGCGTTAATGGGTTAAGGGGACGCCGTACTTCACAATGTAACCGACCTTATCGGTATTATTTTCGCTATGCGTGTTATCATCCGCATGGTAACACCTAATATGGTCACCAAATCTACATAAACTTCAATTTTCAGTAATTATTTTCAAAAATCCAGGTTCTGGATCTCTACCTGAAATTTCTACCGGGAATTCCAGTTGATTCCTGCTGGAATTCAGGCAGCGGCTGGAAATTCTAGGGGAATTTTTTTTACAGTGTATTATTTAATTTATGTTTGCAGGGATTATCATAATCATTTCATATTTTGGCAAACGATAGGAAATGAAATATATTTTGTACGTGCGGTCTTTGTGTATCGAAACTCTACAATAAAATTAAAAAAAAACATTCTCACGGCTAATGGTGGAATTGTAAGGTTAGGTGACATTGTTCTCGAATATCATAGCAATTTAGGCGAATAGTTCTAAGAAACATATCACGCGTACAACCGTATTCCTACATAGAATATGTTAAAACATTGAAAAGTAAGATTGAACCAGCCACCACCTTTTTATTTGAGAAATAGGATTCGAAATTAGATTCCGCATGGCAATATCAATTAAATGCAGAGGCTAGCAGGAGAGCTAAGTCGAACTCGTTAAGTGTATTTACCCTCCTCCTAAACCTCCACAGCTGTTCTCCTGGTTTCCTTTGCACAATCTAATTGCAAATCCTATCTCAAATAAAAATGTGGTTGTTGGTTCAATCTTACTTTTCAATGTTTTTAAACATTCTATGTAAGAATACGTTTGTGCGCTGGGTGTTTTTCTTAGAATTATTCGTCTAAATTTCTACGATATTCGAGAACAATGTGAGCTAACCTTACAATTCCACTATTAGCCGTGAGAATGTTTTTCTATTTTATTGTAGACTTGCGATACATAAAGACCACACACACAAAATATATTTTATTTCCTACCGTTTGCCAAATTATGAAGTGATTATGATAATCCCTGCAGACATAAATTGAATAATCAGAATAAGGTTGTGACGGGCACACTACTTGCGCTTAGCGTCTTTTTCGCGATGCGCGTGTAACATAATATTCTAAGAGATCGGGCTCGAAACTTTGCTGGGAAAATCGCATTTATCCTTTTATCTTTCGCGTCATTCGCAGTTCTTTTTCTCTGTTCGACTCTTATCATTTTGGGTGGCGATTATGCGTCCGCAATGGACTGCATAACGCGGCCAGACCTTGTCGAGAGTTTTATTCGTAATTTTTATCGTGCATTCATTATTTTCGCGCAATGGACAATCGCTAAACACTTATTGTTTAATATTAGCGTGTGTTCGCAATCGTCTCGTATTGGACGATTGCTAGACACTTTTGGAAGTCAATAAGGATTGCTTTATTAATAATGGCTAGAATGCTGCTAGCGTGTGCACATGTGGCTTGCGTGGAGTGCTTAGCCGATCTGGTAGAGAGCGGAAATCTTCTCGCTCAAGTACCATCTACGTCCAGCGGCGGTGCTGTAGCTTCTGCTTCCGTCTGCGCTGCGAGGGCGCTCTCGGCGCTGTCGGAGTCGCTACACACTTATTATTTTAATGTTTTCTGGAAGGATAGGACTGCTTGGTAAATTATGCAGCCACGCTATGGACTTCATAATCACCGGGACAAGGAAAGGAATATACTTTATTTATTTTTATTCGACATGCATCGGTAGACAATGCAGCGACGCAATGGACTGCATAATCGCCAAGAGTCTTATTTAATTCTTCCTTTAATTTATTTTTAATTTCATTATAATCCTAATCTCTAGGTGGATTGCACAGCCACGCAGTGGACTCTGCAATCGTCACGGATTGTAGGATTATTAAAATACTTTTATTTAGACTCTTACGGCATTAGATAGTCTGTACGGTCACGCACTCGACCGTACAATCGCCACCTGTCGTAAGTGAAAGCTAGTTCTTTTTCTCTTGTTGCTCGGGTTCACAATTGCCACGCAATGGATCATCGCTAGACGAGCTGAATCTTTAATGTTTTTTAAAATAACTAATCAAACTCCTTTTATATATAGTAAAAAAAAAACAAGAATTTATTGTAGCTCAAAACTAAATAGGAGGCGGGAAAGCTCTCATGTGAGCCCGAGGAAGAGGTGTCAGAGTCGAAGCGAATAAGCCTTCACTAATAAGCCTTCGGAGCAAAAGGGGTTTTCCCTCCTCCGCTACTATTACATCGCAAAGTGGGGCGCGCTCGCCAAAGCTCGAGCAGGCTCGCCAGCGCTCGAGTTTTCTGTTACTCGCATATATATATAAACATGATTACGCACGCCTTACGCTCGCGGCGCTTTTTACAAAATAAACCTAAACAATATAATTAAAGAATATGGGCTGGACGTTACAAGGTAAGGTAGGTCGCACTTTTTAAGTATGGTTTTATTTTATTCGTGCACATTGTCATCCCTGCTGAAAATATTCTTATGGATTCTACGTAGATTTCTAGGAATTCGGGAGAATTCGCTTGCCGTTCAATTTCAACGTTAATAGTCCGGGAGGATTATTCTAAAACTAGCGACATAAGGAATTCAGAAGAATTCGATCTGAGTATCTACGATGATTCGATAATATCAGATACCAAAAACCAACGGTATTAGTACCTATATTTAAAAATCATACCTCAATGCAATTCTTAAAGTCAAATTACCCCACTAACATAACGATCCCGCGTAAACCCTGTACTTGAGCGACCGGGACGTAACAGTCTTCTCAATATTAGTCTTCTCAAATTAAGCAGTCTACAATGTTTAACTTACCATTACAAAATAAATGGTTCAGTATGTCATACTATTTTATTTTGTACCCAAATTACAAGATTTATCATTCCCTTGAGGTTACACGTCAATTGTGGCGGATTTCTTTTGACCTTCCGAATAATTTTCTGTTAATATACAATCTTTTACCTACAATTACAAAATAAATTAATTTTCCGTCAATCAACAATGTTTTACCTACTAATGAAAAAAAGTGGGTCCGCGTGTCATTCATATGAGGCGCTATTTCATTTTGTCTCGAAATTGCATGATTTCTCATGTATTTGAGGTTACACGTACATTGTGGCAGTTCTCTTTTGGCCTTCTAAATAATTTTTCGTTAATCTACAATGCATTACCTATTATTTAAAAAAAAAAAAAATTTTAAGATAATGTACCCGAAAAAGAAAAGAAGCTACTCGAGCAACAGCAAAAACTACTTTAAATTAGATTAATAATTTTTTTATTTTTGAATGGAGTCAAGCTATTATTAATCGTGGTCATCATTTACCATTAAGGGAAATTTTTGGGGAAAAAATTGGAAAGATTAATTAACGGTTCTGCGGATGTTCACCAGTGTTTTACCATGTAATTATGAGTCCTGCTATATTTACTGCATAGCTAGCTTTAGCCGGCCAGGGTTTAGAAAATTATGGTTATATCGAATATATAATTTCGCAACCTGCGAGTTGCTTTGTAAAAATAGTCAGAAATCAATTTGGTGGTTTCGACATATATAATTATAAACAATCCACCTAATACCTTATTGGTCACATTCTGCAAGTTCGGCGGAAAATGTATGCTAATGAAGGGCTTCGTGCAAAATTGCAAATGAAAAAGTACAAGTTTTCCAACCCAAGAATGGCTGGGGTAAAATGGAGTACATAGATATTATGCCAAGTAAGTTATAATAAATGATACGAGGATTAAGTAGGGAAAGCCTGTACGTAATAACGGACAGGGTTTCAGGATAATCGGAAATTATCGGAACCATTTTCGATTCGTTACTCTAACTCTGAATCGTCGTGATTCACAGGATCATAGATACGACAGAAACTTCAGTTTCTATCGAGCCCGAGTCACTGGGTCGTCTGTTATCCTTCGGTTCGTTTTCGGTCAAGTCAGCCTTCAATCTGGACGTTCTAGGATCAAAAATCGGCGGTCTGTCACCTGATATTTCCTGTTCAGATTGATTGGTGTCAGCGATTCTTGTACATGATGCTAGACTCCGATTGAATTCCTTAATCGACTTTTGCAAAGTTTCGTTGGTCAAAGTGGTCCAGAATCCCACGTGCTCTGTAAAAAGGGTTGTCATCAGTTTTTGTTTCACCGGAACTTTCGGATACGACAGAAACTTCAGTTTCTATCGAGCCCGAGTCACTGGGTCGTCTGTTATCCTTCGGTTCGTTTTCGGTCAAGTCAGCCTTCAATCTGGACGTTCTAGGATCAAAAATCGGCGGTCTGTCACCTGATATTTCCTGTTCAGATTGATTGGTGTCAGCGATTCTTGTACATGATAGCATTGATCTCAAAGAAGCGAATGTTAAATAGAAACTGAGTTACGAGCATTTTTACACAACGCCTCGTAGTTCGAGTTGTCAATTGGCGGGCATGATGCAGCTCGCAATTTTCATCTGTAACAAAAAATCGAAATAAAATTTTCTTTTTTATGAATTTATCTTCTAGTTAAACTAAGAAAATCCATAAAAAAGTGAAAAATTCAATATTTTTTTCAAGTTTGAAAATTTTTTTTTTTTATAAAAAAAAACACTTTATCCGGCTAAAAAAATTGTTTATAGGGCTCCAACTAAAAGTTATTTTAGTTCAACTAGAAGAAAATTTAAAACTGAATATAGAGAACTTTGATTTTTTACGATTGGCCCAGTAGTTTTTTTGTAATCGTGCCAGCCAATTTAGAAAATCGTAAAAATAAAAACTCGAGAAAAACGCATTTAAACAAAAAAAGTTTATTTCGATTACTTACGGCGTAAGTACGTGTACTATGGTCGTATGTACTTAATCTGCTATTCCGGCACCATACAATAGACCTTCATCTTCCTCATAAAACTCCTTTTTTTGCAATTGCTCCATTCTGCGAGCTGTGCGAGCCTCTTTGCTGCGGAATGATGAACGCCGATTTTCTCGTGCAATGCGTTGCGAGTCGATTTGATCTGCAAACATCTTACATTGCTGACCAATTTTTAATCCAAGTAGTTGCATGGTGCTTAAAATCGAAGAATAACCTTCATTGAATATTCCTGCTGCCAAATAAGCTGCAGTCTCAACAATTTTTTTACCAGAATGTAGGTGCTTTGGACACATGCG
>UELU01144712.1:0-11135 GCA_900490025.1 Megastigmus dorsalis
GAGAGAGAGAGCGGTAATTAGCGCGCGATAGAGGGGGGCCATCGAACATCAGATCGATTTTTGCCGCGAAAGCTACCTGACGTGCGAAAGAGAGAGAAAGCCGCGTACTCGAGTGTTTGTGTATGTGTGTTACCACCAGCACCCTCCTACGGTGCACTGGATTGCAGCCAGTGCAATATTCTGTATCAGCAGCGAAGCAGAAGGAGAGAGAGAGATAGATAAGTGCAACTCCGCACGAGTAAGTATTTGAAGCACTACAGCAACGGATCGCAACCGGAGATCCGTGTATGTGAGTGTGCGTGCGCGCCGTAATATTCTTTGCCTTCTCGGTTTGCGAAAATTTTATTACTTTTGTAATTGAGTGGACCAAAAGAATATATTTCATTTATTAGATTCACGCCGTTATTGTTATTTACGAGGTCCTTATTTTCCCTAGTATCCTGCGATTACCGCCGTCTCCGCGTGCACAGTAGATAGCTGATCTACTGTGCATTTTCTGGGCAAGCTGGACTCATGAGTCTTGTACGGAGCTCACGAGTATTTTTGGTCCGAGCATCGGAAAGCGAGACTCAGCAAGAGTCTCGCATTTGTCAACGGACGCTGTTAGATCCTGATCAGGGGGATTAACCAAAGGGTTTTTTCCCACTGCAACGTGCAACAGATAGGAGTGTGTACAGGGTTGCTGCACACTCAAAGAAAAACAGCCCCGTTACAATATTTATAATAACAAGATAGAATGGTAAATTTAAGTAGGTACATGAAAATTCAGCTTTAATAAATTCTTTTTAATTTTTACATTTATTAATGATGTAAATAATCTACTTTTTCAACAAATCTTTAGGCAAATGTCAGAAGATGCACCAGAACACAATGATTAAAAAATTAAATTATAAAAGATTAGATTTGCTAGAAGAGATTCTAGAATTAATAATTTGTCTGATATTTTAAATGTCAAATATTTATTTATTATATTTATAATAACAAAATTGAACGGTAAATTTAAGTTCTATAGTTTTAAAAGTTCCAGTTAACATAAAAATTACCGATCGAGAGTTGAAGATAATAGTTAGCGACCGAGCGATCGCTTATCGCGCTTCTAATCACTTTACGGTTACATCAGCATTTGAATAAAGTTCTTATTAAACTTTTACTGGTTTTTATGTTTGTAAAGTTTAATAATAGACTAAATAGATTTTAATAAAGAAAAAAATGAGTGAATGTATTTTAAAGCTATTCGTCTATTTAATTTCTTTTTCTTTAAAGTATTTTATGAAATAAATTTAAATTTTATATGTAGATCTTAGTCGGAAATATTTTTATAAAAACTTTATATTCAATACTGGAAAGCAGCGTTTTACTAAAATTGTTAAGAAAATAGAAGAATATTCAAGGAATAATGATGCAGATATTACATAGAATACGAAAAATTTGGTGAATATACATTTCATGCGGCTAAAATCCTTGTTACTCACAAGGGGAACCCACGATCTCCGGGAAAACGATTTTGCTCAAACTTTGGAAAGTAGATTCTGGTACCTAAAAATGATGTTTCGAACTAATATTTGCGACCAATGGGCACAATTTTACAAGATAACCGCTACTTCAACCAAATCATTTATTAAATTGCTTCACGCTTTATAACTCAGCAACAAACGAAAACAAAAAAGGTTTTTTAATTAGAAATGAAAATTGAGATGCCACATTCAATTTGAGAAGTTATATACGTAAATAGCTGAATTCGTTCAAAAGTTATAAGAGTTTATAAATTGGCACAATTTTGCACTTTAAATTAGTATAAAAATAATGAAGAGTTTTAAATGCGAGATTGTGTCTAATTTTGAAACGCTCATAACTTTCGAATGAGTAGAGCTTTCGACTTTTACAGTCTTTCAAATTAAAGGTTGCGTTCTCAATTTTCATTTGTATTTTGGCAACATTTTATATTTTATTTAGTCACTAATCTATAAAGTATGAAACAACTGTATGAATTTTCGCGTATTTGGTTTGAATATCGGTTATCCTGAAAGATTGGGCCCATCGGTCGCTAAAATTGTTTCTAAACTTTTTTTTAGGTACCAAAAACTACTTCCCAAAGTTTCAGTAAAATCGCTTTTCCGGAGATCATGTGTTCCCCCTGTAAGTTGCCCATCCAAAATGTCACACCGCGCCATCTTTCATTGTAGTACTTCCCTTGGTGTTCACTGGCATCAACGACGAACTTCGAGATCAAATCGTGTAGCGCATCCAACCTTCGCATTCAGTCGGCCCAATCCTCGAGGTCCATCCGTACCAACTTCTCGGCAACCTCTACTTCTCATCGCAAGCTCTTCACGGGGAGAGGGTGTCGCCTATAGTAATTTAGAAAAGCCTGTTAAACTTTATTCTTCGCTTGTGTCGCCGTATTTGCCGCATGCACCTTCTTTTACGAATGTTGCTATCATGGTTTTCAGGATCTGATTCATTCGCTCCACCGGATTCGCTTGATGGTCCTACGGCGGCATGGTCACGTGCTTCACCCTATATTCCTCCAATGTCGCCTTGAGGAACTTGTTATAGAGTTCCTTGCCGTTGTCGGTTATCAGGTAGTCTGGCGCCTCCTATCGGAAGAGTATCAATTCCGCTGATCGTACTGTCTTCTCTTAATGGAAATTCAATAAAGTCAGCTGCCACCACGACCCATGGTCGCCCCACGTTCCTCCGACCCATTAATCTTCTCGGTCCCGTCTGGAGCACCTTATGCTGTCAGAACTCTTGGCATTGTCGCACAAACTTATTTACTTCAGGATGCACACCCTTCCAATAGTAGTCTCGGACCATCCGATCGTATGTATTCTCGGTCATAAAGTGTCCGGAAGAAGGGGCACTACTAGCTTCCAACCTTCCTCGTTATTCGTGATCATTTCCAGCAATGGATCTCATCGATACCGATACCGCATACTGTCTGCTACTTTCCAATTTTGAAACTTCAACAGTGTCGCTTGATCATGGCAAAGTGCCATTCATCCGTCACTTCTTCGAACGCGCTCACTTCCTCTGTCTCGTGCATCTTTGATGGCGCGTCTGGCATATGATTTAGAGCACCCTTCCGTGCTCGATCTCAAAGTCTCACTGCTGCATTTGCAGGGCCCATCTGGCTAGTCTGCTCGTCGGGTCTTTTAAGTTCACAAGGCGCTGTAGTGTGTAGTTGCATTGAAATGATAACTCTCCTGGTAGGGTCGAAATTTCTCCAACACCCATAACAATGCAAGGCATTCTTTCTTCGTCGTCATATAGTTCTTCTCGGCTTACGTAAGGACTCGGCTGACATAGACGATGGGATGCTCGCCATCCCCTAGTTCCTGCGTCAGCACGGTGCCCAGAGCATAATTGCTTGAATAGCATTGCACAATAAACGGCTTCGTGAAATCCGGGTGAGCGAGGAATGGCGCTGTCGTCAAAGCTTTCTTCAAACCATTGAATCCCTCCTGCTGGTCCTCTTCCCATATCCACTGCAGACCTATGCGTAAGAGCTTGAGCAGTGGTATTTTCAATTTCGAGTCGAACTAGATAAATCTGAAATACCTCCCAACGATTCCCAAGAATTAGCGCAATTTCTTCACGATTCTTAGCGCAGGGTATTCAAAAACTGGGGCCACCTTCTCTGGATCCGGGCGCAGTCCTTCACTATCCAATATGAAGTCGAGATACTACACCCTGGAACAACAGAACTCATGTCCATTCCCGCTTAATGCAGTAACGATGTCATCCAAGTAACCGAAAATGTGGGGCTCGAACTCCGGTCTGAAAATGGTGTCTACCAGGCGTTGGAAAGTCATAGGCGCATTAGTCCGTTCAAGTGTCAGCCGTGTGAGCTGATATAGGCCCGACCTGGGGATCGGAAAAACAGTATATTGCTTCCTCCATGGGTACCTGATGATATGCCCACTTCGAGTCCTTCTTCGCTATTTATCGTGCAGCACTCAGCTTGTGGAGGATACTGTCCGTACTAGGAATGGAATAGGCATCCATTTCGGTCACCGTATTCAAGTCACAGTAGTCTATGCAGAATCCCGCCTCCGTCAGACTTCTTCACGATGACTGGGACGCTACTTGCTCGACGATCTCTCAATAATCCCTTTGCTCAACATTTGATCTACTTTCTCTTGCGCAATCTGCATCATCCTTGGCGACACCAGTTTCGGCCGATGTTTGATGGATGCTTCTCTCCTCACGTCGATGTAGATATTGGCGTACCTCGTCATCCCCATCACATCCGGCGTGGAAGGAAGCAGGTTGTTTACCAACTTTTTGATTATTCGGTTCTCCATATCGCTCAGCGCTGAGATTCCGGCGCATTCGCAAATAATGACTCCTTGGCCGTCTCCTTCGTTCGTGTCGAATCTTCTCCACTCTCCTTCTGCTACTCTCCACATGTTCGTTTTCCACTTACTTTCGATGTTCAATTGCACAAAGTCAGGATTTCCTGGCTTATCAGGTCTTGTGCTATTGGATTTAGCAAGAACTTTATCTTTATAATCATTACGAATATAAAGGGCAACACCACCAACATTCACATTACGATCCTGACGTAAAACACTAAACCCATCCATCTGTACGAGTCTATCATCCACGACTGGGCCAAGCCACGACTCGGCGATTTCGAAAAGATGGTAGGACGGATTATCGATAAGAAATTGACGGAATTACCCAATGTGAGCTTTGAAAGAATTTACATTGAGAAAGCCCGCTCTCAGTCCACTCTCCTTTGCCAAACCAGTAACTCCCCGCTGCAGTCACCCGGTAGCCACAGCCGTGCCACGAGTATTAGGCTGGCCGCTCTCCTCCTCCGCTAGAACGTGAGAAACAGACCGCCCATTCTCTCTACAGTATACATCAGCAATGACCCGCAAGTCTGCAGCGGAGGTAAAGATATGCGCGAGATCACCACCCTTTCTCCTAACCAAAAATCTGCCACCACTGTGCCAAATGTATGTAAAGCCAAGCCTTAAAGCCAATCGCTTTAAGCTCACGAATTCACTATACGCTTCGGGCTGCAGTAGTTCACTGATGTAAATTTTACGATCTGGCAAGTAGCTGGCAGACTCAGAGCCAGAAGGAGAGGACTTAACGTCTGGAGGTGGTGAGGTAATTGCTGGTGAAAGCGCGCTTAGCGCGAATGATGTCCAAAACGCGTTTTTTCCTCGTGAGGCGAATCACGCAAGACAGCGGTCGTCTTGATCGAGGTACTGTGCCTCGCAAGAGTAGGGAGGACAGTAGTAAGTACTGCGAACGCATCAATATCGATGGAATCTGCGACACGGAAGACAAAAACCTGTGAGTCAATATTTAAATTTAAATATCCATACTCATTTTCTTCTATATTTGCTAATTTATTACAAGTAGATTGCTTAGTCAAGAGTGAGATATCATTAACCATGGTCGATATCTTGCGCAGAAGTGTGTTGATTTGATCCTTTAATACCGAGTTTTCCTGAAGCAACATAAGCCGAACATTATGCAGGCCGTCTAGCTGGGACGACTGAACATCTAATTTTCGCTCAAGAGACGAGACTTGTGCACTTAATTTATTCACCAACTGATGCTGGTGTCTCAGCTGGAAAATTTGAAGTGATGCCATCAAACCTCCGCTCAATTCGAGATTGAAAATTAGCCAATATCCTTCCAAGGAGTTCAAATTGCGCGCCTACAAGATCCACCAGGGTTGATGATATGCTGGTATTAACGGCGGAGACATTAGGCGCATTAAAATTTTTTGTATTAATATGCTGAATGGTCTTAGCTGCCGTTGAAGTGTATAGTAGGGAAGAGGAGGGCACCTGCACGCCTGCAACCCGCTGTACTTCCGCCGTAGTCTCCTTAGACGCCTGTGCACCGGTAATACCGCTGTACTTCGACCGCAGATGGTATAGGCGCCTGCACGCAAGCAACCTGCCGCGCGCCGTCTAGCTTGTTCTCGCCGTCTCCTCCAATGTCGAGTAGAAGCGCATATATCTGATGAATTCGTGCTCATGCTTACGCTTCTGCTGCGACATTCCGAACAAATAGTCATGTGTTTTCGTTTCTGCTTCGATTTAACAGAAGTCAGACCCGAAGCATGACCCCTTTTGTTACACTTTGCGTACGTTACAAATACTAAATCCGTGCGTGATTTCCTATTGCAAAAGGCACAAGACCTTTTCTGCTCCATTTAAATGATGTTAATGCTGCCCTCTTTCGGCGAAAATTAATTATTTCAACCGCAACGGTGTATTGAGAGCAACAGAGCGAGCAAGGCAAACACACTTATGTACAAAATTAACTCTATCACGCACCTGCTGACTCTTGGGCATGCGCTAAACCTCAATAGAAATTTCGCCGTCACAGAAGCAGTTGGAAAAAGCAGTCGGTAAATACAGCAAAGCAATGCAAGCACTGCATCTCCAGTGAAGATAACAGATATGATGGCTTGCATATAGGCGTACGCAAGTAACCTTCAACAAAACGCCCAAAGGCAGGCAGGCAGCAGTATAAAGGCTCGGCAGGAAGAGCGAGAAGAAAGCGTGTATGCTTAAAACGTACCGAGAGAGAGGGTGAGAGAGAATAACAAACACAATATATTGAAAAGCATAAAAAATATTAAGCGAGACACACTTACATGCAACGTACATACACCCCACCTACACTAAAATAGGCACATGTTAGGGAACACACAGTACATGCACTTTTCAGATAAAGAGAAAATAACATAATAATAGATCATCGCGAAAACAATTTTTTTTTTCAGTAGTAATGTAAACAAATAATTTTTTTTGTAGTAACAGAGTAAGCTTGTAAGGAAGACATAAAGGCAGAAAACAACCTAGCACATCAAAATTAATAACTTTACAAATTTTTTCTTCTCATATTAAATGACCTTGTATAGAAAAATACTTAAACTTAAGAACAATCAAATTAGACCAAAATAAAGAAAATTTTGTACTGAGAATTTTTTTTCTCTCTTCGTGTTACATAACAAGTACGAGAAAACAATAGAATTCGCAAAGGAAGCCCTACTTTTCTCCTCCAAAGGGGATTTACCGAAGCAGTGTGTATCGTTAGAGATGGGCATGTACTAAGGTGGCAGGTAGTGCAGCGTAATCCATGCACGGGACAACTCCCACAGCCGTGTTATACTCGGACTACAGTTAACTTTTCCCGGAGGATGATGTAGGTTCTCGAAAGAATACTCTTCGACTCAGAATTTGATGTGTAGAAAATAATATAAATGTTTATTGAATAATAATAACAGTGAAACTTATTTACAATGGTCGAGCTCGGTGCTCGGGTCGGGCCTCTCGAGTATGGCTTTACAGAGTTCGATCGCCGGTACACTATAACAGAGAATATCCGGAGAACCGTCTGTCACACATTTGCGGCTTAGATAGAAATAAATCTTAAATGAATAAACTTAATCATTAATTATAGAATTGAGCTTAAAGGCTAATTGTAGGCGCGATCGTAAAGTCTACTTAAAGTTAAAGTGATTTAGATACGAAATGTATCTAACGCGTCTATTTACAAGTGTGCGACCGGAGACACCCCTAGCTGGCTGTTGTATTGGCGAAATGCCTTCAGGTGGCGGTATCCACGGACAGGTTACGGTACGGTATGGTACGGTAGTCGCAGGTAGACTTACCGATGCCAACTTGGGTGTGTGCGGTTACACACAGGGGGGAAGACTGTAGGTCAACTCCTTGCAGTCTTGGTAAAGGAAGGCGAAACCACCAAGCCTTTTTACAAAAGGTGAGAAATGCGAAACCATCTATCTCACGTGGGAGATCGAGTGGGCTAGTCCACTAGAGCTAGCTCACCCGAACGCCGCATAATCGGATTCTCGGGGTCCTATATGTATCCTAAGGACTACTTTTCTGATCGCGTCTTGGCCCTCGCCACCTAGCGGCCGGATGGGCGAACTACTGTGCGCGGTATATTCAATATATCCGCTTGTCACGTTTCGTCACAAGTGTTTTTGGTTTTGCTGGCATATTAACGACGAATAAAATGCCTTTTTATTAGTTACAGATAATTAGTTTAATAGCTATTCAATTATAAAAGAAAAAAGAATTTTTTTTTACTCTAAATTCTACACGAGTGAGAGGTCGCACCATCATGTTTAAGAGCTCATTCTGTTCTTAAAAAGCTATAGCCTCATTTCTCCATAAGACTAGTAGCACTTTTTTTAGTTTAAAGTGCTAAAAAATGACATAAAAAAGAAGTACGTTTTTAGGTATAAAGATAGTTAAAAGAATGCGGTAATTATTATTCAAATCAAATTCTCGTTTTGCTTATTGAAAAACTAGCATTTTTGGGTATTTCTTAATGCCTTTTTTGTAATATATACGTTTTTTACTAGAGACAAGCACAGGCGGGATGTAAATAACATCTTTGAAAGATCAGCGTTAACTCAACACGTTTACCAAACAAAACATCAAAAAGACTTTAATAATGTCGAAATTGTCGATAGGGAACGCGGAAAATGTAAGAGGGGGACTTATCCGAAACGATGAATATTTTTTATTACAACAATACATTAAATAGAATAGAAGACACAAATTTTTTAAAAAATGTTTATAAATCTACTTTACATCTAATCAAAAAATACTCTTAATTATTATAACCTTTATAGTTCTATGTTCATAACACATAAAAATTTCGACAAACATTCTCAACTCTTCTTTTTAATTCATACTTTAACGACAGTTTAAATTTCCCCCGCCTATTTGGTTTTCATCAAGATTTTGGAAGGCTCTCTCCATCGTTTATATGGTAGTAATTGCCATTGTGTAGCTACCCTCCGAAGTGGCAACACTTTTGTACTTTTGTGCCTTTTAATTACCTTTATTTCATTACATAATATTTTATTATAATACTGAGCGAGGAGAGTTGAGGTGTAGAAGAAAGTAAGTGATTTTTTATAGTAATGTATTTTTGAATAGAATATTAATTTTTCCGTGAATTTTGTTTTTTCAGTGTTATATTTTGATTATTCTTAAAGGAAAAGTTTTTAATACAAATAGTAATTTTAGTATGCAATAGAATATAAGTCTGAAAGTCTATTTGAGTTTTTGTATAATACAAGTACGATGTGAATTGTGATTTCAGTTTTTTTATATTGTGTTTTCTTTTGTGATTTGTTTAGTTAGTCTGAAGAGGAAGGTATACTTTGTAATCCGTGATATTGTATTCCGTATATTATATATTGTATTCCGTGATGATCAATAAAATCACCTTACCCAGTTTATAATAAATAAATATTTAACAAAATTCAAATTGGATGGATACAGTCGATCGTTACACAACAAAGATTTTATATCTAAACACATACAGGGTGTAAACACATTGAATAATAGGCTCTACAGAATCGGATAGAGCAGAAAATTCTAAGAAGAAAATTGTTATTAAAATTTTTCGATCCGATCAGTACTCATCGAGTAATTACACAGCCCCACAAAAAAAATTGAAAATCCCAAAAACTTGACCATGGTAGTTATATGTTTTTGGGGTCGCTGATTCCGAATCCGGGATCAGTTTAACCCAACCCCATCGGATCTTGGTCAAGGTCATTTGAAGGTCAAATGTATAAAATTAGCGGTAACCAAGGTTTAACAGTACATAGATATGTTTTTGGGGTCGCTGAATCCGAATCCGTGGTCCGTTTGACCCCATCACCTCAGGGTCAAAGTCATGTCAAGGTGAAATGTACCAAATTAGCGGCAACCAAGGTTTAACAGTACATACATATGTTTTTGGGATCGCTGAATCCGAATCCGTGGTACGTTTGACCCTATGGCTTAAACCCTAAGCCCTTAAACCCTAATCCCTTAAACCCTAAACCCTTAAACCCTAAACCCTTAAACCCTAAATCCTTAAACCCTAAATCCTTAAACCCACAACGCTTAAATCCTTAAATCCTAAACCCCTAAACTCTAAACCCTTAGTTAGGTACATTCAAATTGGT
Organism: Megastigmus dorsalis; assembly: GCA_900490025.1. Taxonomy (NCBI): domain Eukaryota; kingdom Metazoa; phylum Arthropoda; class Insecta; order Hymenoptera; family Megastigmidae; genus Megastigmus; species Megastigmus dorsalis. The sequence continues at coordinate 9,977 of UELU01144712.1, forward strand.
TAGAAGTATATGCAATTCAATAAAATACCCATAAAAATTTCAAGCCCATTACTCTTTTTTATGGTAACGAACTATTTTACTGTCAAATGATCTACGAAGTGGATTACGCTTCCGCTTTTTCGATGTTGATGGTAGATCTCGTTTCAACTACCAACAGTAATGTGCTAACATATTTATGTCCCATCTTCCTTGGTACCTACGCTCCATTTCCTTCATATCTTGGTGAAATCTCTCTCCCTGCTCTTCCCTGTAATCACCTAGGTTTTCTGGAAACTCATCTATATGGGAATATAAAAAGTGTAATTTTAGATTCATTAAGCAGCCTTGATTTTTGTAAGTATTTACTAAACTTAATACTATTTGTTGGTAATTTTCGCACTTATGACTTCCAAGAAAATTTTTAATTACCTCCTTGAAACATAACCATGCTTCATTCTCTGTATGATTCATTTTTGTAACAAAAATTTCATCATTTATCATCCTACGAATCTGAGGGCCATCGAAAATTCCTTCATTTACTTTGGCATCACTTAATTTGGGAAACTGACTTCGCAGATACTTAAAGCAGTTACCATCTCTGTCTAAAGATTTTACCCATTGTTTCATAAGTCCCAATTTAATGTGCAGAGGTGGTATTAGAATTTTTATTTGTATTACAAAAATAACAATCTTCTTTCCCACAAGGTTCCTTCCATATCGTAGGCACTTTCATTTTTACTTCAATATTACCATTTTTGCCAATTTGAAGCATTTTTCTACGTAAGGCGCATATGATTTTAGGAACCCAATCAATTTCTTCATTTTTCATTTCTAAGTCAAACATTTTCTCATACTGCTTTTAAATATTTTGACTGATTTTTCTTCTATTTTTTGGGATCTCACGCTACAAATGTAACAAAATCTATCATAAAAAGTCTCTGGCCCCTAAGAAAAACGTTCAAACCGGGTTCTAAGAATATAAAAGAAAAGCCACTTGTTGTTCCATCAAAAATTCTAATACCACCTCTGCACATTAAATTGGGACTTATGAAATAATGGGTAAAATCTTTAGACAAAGATGGTAACTGCTTTAAGTATCTGCGAAGTCAGTTTCCCAAATTAAGTGATGCCAAAGTAAATGAAGGAATTTTCGATGGCCCTCAGATTCGTAGGATGATAA
>UELU01144716.1:11619-54967 GCA_900490025.1 Megastigmus dorsalis
CTACATGTTATTGGTCAATATACAGATTATAAGATCAACTAGTGTGCTGACTAATCATATAATTACCAGAATTCTTTTGGTCAATAAATGACTAAAATCATTTATCTCTTATTCATATATCTGTAATTAATTGTGAGGTTTTGCTAATATTGTCATAAGTATCATTCGTGGGAGGTATACGACATTAAGATTCACGCTTTCATGCCTTTGATCTAAAGTCTATAGGCATCTGTCATAATAATTAAAACCAGACTTTCACCATCACAATCATACTAGACTAATTTCTGTACATACACATGGAACTCAATTACTACGTAGAAAGCAACATATATGTACATTAACAATAACAATAAAACATTGTCCAAATTCTATATTTGGCAGAACAAAAGCGTCACAATCATTGAAAAAATATAATACGTAATAGTGCATCTTCGATAAAGATTTGTCCCGCACTGTCATCAACAACTAATAAATTGACGAGCCTCGCATACACACAGATTCATCATAATGCCCGTATAAACGGCGAGACAAACAGTGCGACAAGGGATAATAATCGCACTATATGCATGAACTAGCGCACGTGGCTGAATATACCGAAGTGTAGATACATACGATCGAAGTTAAAGCGCGCGGCGCGCGAAAGAGTTTCCCTATGGAAATTGTGTGGCTTGAATGCACGGCCCGAAGACGTATATAAGCTTGTACGAGAGGCGAGCTCCGCCGCCCAGGCATTGATAAAACGTCAGCGTAATATCGCGTGTGCGTCTGTGTATGCAAGGGCCGACGACGAGTTACCTGTTGCTCGACTCTCTCTCTCTCTCTCTCACTCTCTTTGAACGTATAACCGGGGGCCGTCGGTGGGACGAGTCGTTCGCAGCTCTCGGTCAACTTTGGCGATAAAGCTGTGATGGCGCGACGTGCGAGGAGAGAGGTTAACATATCGATTACCTCGACTATGTAACTCAGCCAGTGTGTGTGTGACGAATAGCTTTTATAAATGCTCTTGAACTTTTGATTGAATAAAAAAAGAGAGAGAGAGAGGGCGGTGGAGGATTATGGATTGCGCGTGTGTGTGTGTGTCTTATCTCGAGACTCAGCGGTTCTTTTTACGCTTTTCAGTTCATCGCGGCGTGCGCGGGTGTCTAATGACGCGTAGGCGGGCTTATATATGTGAAGTTTTCGGAACTTTTTATCTGGACACTCGACTTTGATTCACTTATAACCGGCATAGTATAAGGCTTTTAATTTACGATCGTTACTTGCGCAAGGCTTGTTCGATTAATGATCCATGTGAGCTCATCGCACTTTGTTATCGAGGAAACTCAATTCTCAATGAGCCTTTGGTAACTCGTGCTTCATAAATTAGTTTTCTCGAAACGTCAAGTTTATCAATGAAAATCAAATAATGTTTTTTAACGATAAGTATACCGTCTAACAGCTTTCTCCTAAAATAAAGTATTGATTCGGCTCTTGGAAACAGCTAACAACAGGGATGCTAGATATGCGTATACACTAATGCACAGCGCGCGATAATCTCTATGAGATAAATGCACGCGTATCACCTTCCATATTGAGCACACGAATGGGTGTCCCAGCATAATTCCACGCGTTGTTCTATAATACAAAGTACAAGGACGTCATCTGTCATTCGGTGAAGTTTAATTCCCACACCTGCTCTATACTGCGCCCGACGTATTCGCTTCTTCGATATAATGTTGGATACGAGGTTTGAAAAAGCATCGAAAGAAATAAAAATCGAATCGATTTAATGAATATATTTTTTTTATCCTATGGAATTGACCAGTGTTCATAATAAAAACCGTTGGTTTAGATGATTAAAAAAACAAAGGTTTTGTATATAGAGCACCTGGAGTAATAAAACGTTATACAATTTTGTTGTTGCTGTGTAAGAACATTGGAGATCGGTACACGAAACGATAAAAGCCGGGACTATATATAGAAAACTGATTGAAAATAAAAAATGCGTCGAATTGGCCGCGACGGGAAACAACAAAAAGAAAAAAAAAACGAAATAGCCAAATCCAGCGTGGGAAGCGAACGATACATCGCGCGCGTATATATATATATATATATATTACGTGCAGTGTGTCATTGTAAAGAGCGATCCGCCGAAAGGTAAAAAACAGTGCGGCAAATCGATCGGCGCATAATGATGGAAAGAAAAATTTCGAATTTCCCGCACGTATAGCCGCAATCGATGCAGAGGAATATAAGAATAGGGAAAGGGAGAGAGAGTATATACGCAACAATCGGGCGACAGTTCTTCTCTCTCTCTCTCACGTTGATATATATCGCGAGACTCTCTTAGGCGTTCGTCGCGCGAATATTTATATTCTTTCCCATCATATGTACGTATGCCCGGAAATTTCAGATTACGTATCGAGAAGATGTGGGAGTTATGAGTTTTCTCTCGGATTTCTCAATCTCTATCGGTCGGGACCGATAAGCGTCCCGGGCGCGACTGGAAGAACTTATTCAAACCTCGACTTTTCCCCACACACATTTTTCAATTTGCTAATCTAACGCTCTCGCGCACGCGCGTGTATGCGTGATACGTGTTTACGTTCAAGTGGGATACGCGAAGGTAAAAGATATATTACCAGCGAGAGGCAAAGGAAACAAAAAAAAAAAAATTCCAGACCATCGTAATCTAGGGAATTATCGTGTACTCTCTACGGTTTCTTTGCGCGTTACGGAAGATTGCGAGGATGTACGCGTTTTCTATTTAATACGGCTGGGCCGAGCGCGTAAATGCGCGTACGTGACTTTGCGATCTATACTTTAAGCTAAAGTTATTATAAGCGGTGTGTTTTATATGTAGGTGGTGGAGAGTATATTTTCCATGGTCTTTTGTCGATGATAGGTGAAATCCAGCACTCGCACTACAATCTGGCCCCCAGGAAATTGGTTTTAACGGCTGAATACATTATATATTTTCTTTGATCATCGTTATATCCATTTTAAAAGCGTGCACTTATATATTATACATTTGCTTCGTATGTGCACTTGTATATTATGCAGATGCGAGGCTTTTGAAGAATGCAGTGCGCAGATTTTTAGAGCCGCGATCTCTTTACAAGGGTATCGGTGATGGTATTCTGCGGAACTAATGGGTATGAATTAGAGAAATGAATTTGTACTTGTGCGTAATAATTTTGCGATATCTTGTGATGTGCACGGAATATAAAAACACTAATATCTATTCGCTACGGAGTCTTCTGCACACAAATTAATACAAATCTACAAGAATCTAAGAAACTAATAAAGATTAAAATATTATTGAAAAAACTTTTCACAAATTCGCATTCACATGCTTTGTTTGTCAAACCACTTATCGACGCATGCGCCCTATTTTAAATTGTGCATAAAATATCCAAAGTACCTATCGATAAAGTGATTAAAATATTTTATCCGCGATTTATCGAGGTTCATTGATATACCGAAGCAACAGGTAGACTTTGTTGTGGTCTATAGACTTAATGCGCGAGTATTTCCGGACTATTCTACACGACAACAATTTCATCGAGACATCTTACATGTATAATGAGAAAAGTTAAAGTATTCACCGCCCAATTTACAGAATACACTAAATTAATTTGCCCGCAAGAAACTTGGCCGAACAACATCTTCTCAAACAAGTTTCCAAAAAAGAAAAAAGGAGCCACAGACACCATCATATTCTGTTAATTACGCACGAAGAAACTCCCAAAAAGGAACAAAAAAAAATCCCAACGACATAAATAACGAATGCATCCTGGCAAAAACGCACAACCCAACACTCGCGTAGGAAGGAAAAAAAAAATATATAAAACAAGCTCGCCGCTCGCTCATATCTGCACCGGCGTTTTTTCCCTCCGCATAACGCTTGAATATTTATAAAGACGATCTCTCGCAGCTTTCTTTCTCTCTCTCTGTTTTTTTTTTATTAATGCACATGATTGCAGTTGAACGACCAAGCGTATACCGACACATGGATATACAGTGAGCATTCGATTTTACACTCGATCTCTTGCGACTCGATGTGATTGCGACCTCAGCTGTCGCTCTGTCTTTTAATCCTCTGCAATATGCCTCTATCTCACTCTCGTGCTGGCCACATTATGCAACGTGACGCATGCGAGAGCGCGAGCATCAAACGTTTATGCAGGCCAAACGGTTAAAATGATTTGATGAAATGACAAATTCTAATTTGCATTAAAGCGCTCGCTGTGCGCGCTAATTGATGGCCTATAGCGGAGGATGGGAGATGAGCTGCGCTACGAGAATGTGGTTGAAAAAATGTTCTCGGATCGATATTATCGATTATGCGGTGAGTCTCGCGATTGTTGAGGATTGATTCGATTAGAACGGTATGTTAAATATTCTATTTTCCAATTGAAAACGTGGGTTTGGAAGAGTGTTTGCATTCGCAATGGAGCTTTTTTCTTTTCAAATAATCATTACCTTTTATCGAGGCTGGATTTGAGTGCGATTAAGCAAGAGATATATACAATGTTTCCTATGATTACACATGAGCCGTTACGCGTAGTAGAGATAAGCTACCGCACTTTGAATTTGGGGGACTTGCATACGCATCGTCTGATTCATCAGCGTGTGTCCATTACGCTCATACTCGAAATCTTTCCTAATGGGACCTTAGCTTAGAAGTTGTTTATTTTAATTTTAATTACATACACTGAGGTAAAGGATGTCTTGCATTAACCGAATAGTCCATTATGTTGTCTAATGTATGATTTACTTTTTCCAAATAACATTATTTATTATAGCGGAATTTCCTTGGATTCAGTATGGTATTCGAAATGAATATTCAATTTGATATATTCAAAGATCATTAACATTAACTGAATGTCGTTGAATAGTGTATATCTTTGTACAAACTTTTCGTGTTTAAATTATATTTTCATAATGAACTTATTACTGTTTTTAATTATTTTACCATAAGTATTCCATTTAAAATCGGCCTCTGTTGGCAACAAATAATTGATCGTAACAATATAAGTTGGCTACACTAATCATTTCTGCGTGGGTAAGCATTTAATTTCCCACTAAATGACCGATAGCCCCGTTTTTTGTTTCATTCTGGATGCGAAAAACCGTCGTCGCAAAGCTTTATCTTCACTAATACATCCATTACATATTAAACAAAAAACAAATATAACCGTCGTGTAATTTCGATATTATCTACACTGCGTAAAAACGTGCATACAGTTCGACCCCGAAAGCTATACCATAATGTAATGCACAACACGTCTCCGGGAATAATAAGGCGCAGACTAGACATTCTCTCCCCACATACATAGAGAAAACTTATACGAGGTCATAAGTCTCGGTTTCGAAAAATGTGATTAATTCGAAAAGTGCGGCAGAGAGAGGGAAAAAAAAAGGTCAGGGGGAATATAGTGGCGATTTAAGGAAACGTACACGTCGTTTACCGAGCGCGCGGAGTTACGAGAATCGCAATATCGCGAAACACCACGCCGACAGCCTCGAACCAATCCCATTTAAGTACTAAAAATTTATATGCATTTTGACGTCGGTGCGGGACGCGTAAAAACTCCTACGGGGATCATCGATACCGTCCTCCTGCGAAGAACCATTATTTCAATCATTCGAATAAAACTTTTATGTGATATTTTGCACATTATCAAATTGAGCCTAAATCAAAGAATAATTTCATCGGTTCGCTTATAAATCTCTAAACTGATGCAAAGCCAACGAAGTAAAATATGTATATTTATGATATGCGCGTCAAGTTTTGGTCTTAAAAATGTTTACGAAAGCTTAATTCCGTTCATTTGCGGAGTAAGTAGTACTGTAAAGAATAGTTGTATAGATGCGCGCCGAGGCCGGTGGGCGTAAAGACTCGTCGAGATGCCAGGTGCGAAACAAAGGATTAAGCTCCTTAGTGTAATACAAGAATCGCTATCGTAATAATATTATTATTTGTGCAACGGCTTGGGCGTTCACTTTTTATTATAGAAAAATATATGGAAATGTGCTTGAAATCATATTTACGCTGCGAAGAAAGAGAGTACAACTTGGAGGAAATCAGCATATAAGAGAATCGTAACCCCCCCATCACCTACCCGTCGACCAATTTCGTGAAACTTCGCCGACGCGAACCTTTCCAATATCGTCCGCGGTAAGAATAACTAAATAAACCGAAGTATATATAAACTGAATATTCGCGAGTGAGAGAGCAAAGAATGGCAGCGCGATAAGATTTGAAACTCGAATAAAATACTCGACGAACAATTTGGGCGGACTAAAAAAGAAGAAAAAAAGGTCGTCCTGCATAAAATTACAAATGAAAATATCTATGGGTGGAAAAGCGCGTAGAGCAAGAATAAGCGTTGATATTACGCGCGTCGGTGTCGCGGTCGCGCTACAGCTTGCCGATTATACTAACTTATGGGATCTGCGCGAAGAAAATTTACTACCTTTAATTTCACACACGTATCACCAGTTAGCAGCCTATTAATTCCATTCTTTTTTTTTCTCTCTTCTGCCATCTTATAGGGAAAAAAAAAATCAATAACACGGGGCAGCTCGTGAATAATCGGTTCCATTTTTGGATAAGCTATTCGGGGTGGCTGCCGCCCATTTCTTTTTTAATATCGATCTTTTCTTATATTACGGTAATAAAGTAAGACTGGAGATTTTGTTCCGTTGGCGGTTTACCCTAAAAGAACCTCAAGAAAATCCGAGTGGAACAATTTCTCTTACCCGCAGTGAATTTTTTTAATTAAAAATACAGCGGAAGTCGGCTCTTTTTTGTTTGCAGCGCCGCTACAATAACGGCGTGCATTTCGCGCTATTGCGCGTAGATAAAAAAAAAACAACCGACGCATCACTAATTTTCTCGGAGACGATCCGGCATCCACCTGGCTTTAATCAAAACGCGACCGAGCGCGAGAAATTCTATTATTACGATTACGCGGAGCGGTGTACAGTCGCAAAGCTCATGCATCTCGTATGTCATAATTGTATCCCCCTCGTTTCGCGGCTAAGCAAACGCTCCATCGCACGAGAATATATCCTCGCATTATACACACGACGCCTACGTTTTAATTCGGGAATTCGTTATATATACGACGCGTCGCTAATAGATTAAGATGAACTATGTCTATATTGGCGTTGTTGCGCGGCTGACCGAAAATACGTTTTAGATAAGATTTATCGCGTTATCTGCCGACCGGTTGCGCTTATACTCTTATACTGCTTTATCGCGTATATATACGCTGTACTTTTGTCGGCCAACTGCGCTAATACAATTATACCGTTTTCCTTCTCTCTCTCTCTTTTTTTCTGTCGTTGTTGGAACGATGCGTCATTGGAGAGTGTGGCCGATAACAATTTGGCTTTTTGCTCGGTAAGTTTGGACGCGAGAAGTTTGGGTAAATGTAAAAGGTTTTTGGTCTAATATCGCGTCGCGCTGAGACTTGAGTGTACGATCAACAATGAAAACTTGGGGTTTTAATGCGTCGAGCTTATTTACACAAAGTGGCGATTCATTAGAGGCTGAGTGTGTTTAAAAAACTCGAAAAATTACCGTGAGTACCGTTATTTTGTGTAATGGATTTGTGTATATAGTTTAAAATAGTGACGATCGATTTGCGACCAGAGAAAATTATAGTAATACGTTCATCAAATTTGATCGCTGTTGCGACTTTTTAATGTTTTTTATTGTTACAGTAAATTTTTTATTACCGGTTGACGTCTTAGAAATGGATATATTTTCATTAAATATAACAATGGTATATATAAATTTAGGGTCTTAATTATATTGTAAGTTTTGACAGGAGCAAATAGTATTATTATTGCCGCTAATGGTCTGCCCGTTTTAAATCTTTGTGTTAAATTATACAGCAACGTTTCTTATAAGATTGTTAATGAATAACGATGAATATCTATTATTATACTTATAATTATTTTTGAAATACCTATCGTATAATGCTGCTTTAGGAGAAGCCAGCATTCTATAGAAACTTTTGACATATTAAAGCTAAAATAATTTAATTAATTAAAGCTAATCTAGTGCACTCTAATTTATCAACTCAAGCTTAAACTTCGTATAATAGTCTAAATTTACGGAAAAATAACTCGTTAAATTCTATAGAGCATCGAAGGAATGCACGAATACGATAAAATAATTCTAAATAACGTTTATACTCGCTAAGATTCAGGTATTATTACAACTATTTGGTTACACCCAAAATTGTGACACAGTCCTTTTAAAGTAGCATCAAAATACAAATACAATATTTTCTCTTTGAGAATCGTCAAAAATCGATAGAACACTATTATAAAATATCAAAATCGAGCGGAACAGAGAATTTTTTTCTTATTTCCTTTCAATCACGGTCTCCTCACCGCAAAGTTCCCATGTTTGTCTCGACTGAAGTTTATTCGATGTGTGTCGAGGCGTCAAATCTAAAGAACCGAGCCGATGCATCAACTCAACTCGGTACAGTCTCCCCCTTACCAAACCCCAAGCCGTCGATCCTGCGAAACGATGAAAATTTTTCTTCTCTCCTGCGCGACCCACAATAATGCGTGTGTACATACAAAAGCGCCGCACAAGCATCGCTCGCTTATACACTTGTCCATCAATCACAATCTTATTATATTGGCGCGGAAGATGCGTGCAGATTTTTATAAAACTATAACAACAGCAGCGACCCATTGACAGAGCTAACTTACTTCCACGCGAGCTCCTCGCTTAACAGTTTTTTCAATGTGTTTGTACGATCGTTCGGATCATCGCGATCCGAGTGTATAATAAAGTTGCGATTCCTTTTTGTAAAGTGGTGTTTGTTCTTTGTTCGAAGGTTGCGATTAGCGCGTTTAAAGGGAATGCGAGTAAATGGAGGATAATGGATAATGCGAGTCTTAAGTGCCGGAGGAGTAACGATTATCGCGTATAAGCGTAAAAAAAAGGGAGTTTAGAGAGACGGTAAATCATTGCATTGCACGTTTACAAAACCATCGTCGACGCATTCTTAAAACTCGGCTCGATTGTACAGCTAAAGTGAAAATCGACTATTTTAATTTCCTAGACAAACAAAGCACCGAGTGCAAATTATACGCGAAAGCTTCGTTCATTCGCGGCATGCCGTTCGATCGCAAAAACAACAGGTGTCGACCGACACAAAGCACACGTCGACCCAAACAACAGCGTACAATATATATACAAATCAGTGCACTCACCACGAAAAAAAATTAGATGTATTCCTCGCTCCAGCCGCTAATACCAACTGCAACCAACAGCCTCCAACTCGAACATACACTATTTACGAATCCCCGGTTGCGACTGCACAGTTGTACGTATATGTATATATCGAACTCGATCGCGCGTATACTTTGAAGATTGGACTTGTGGGACTTGCGAATTATACGTCGCGGGAGTGTTTCGGTGCGCCGCAGCCAGCAGGTGAAGTACAAGTTCGCCTCCCGACACCGTGGAGCTCTATAAGCTCGAGAGACAGACTAAGAGAGAGAGAGAGAGAGAACACGAGGGTTTAAGGAGATCTGTAACGATGAGGCGTCTCGCAAGCTCTACCTACCGTATATATACCCGGCAGCGACCGCTCCACAGGCTCCGCGCGACGCCGACGTCTATATATACATATGTATATGTATATGAAGCGTGTGGAAGCGAAGCCGCGCAACGCACACCCCATCAGGTGCGCCAACTTGGGCGCGCATGGCCATACCGCCAATCCCTGGCTTGCGATCCGCGATGGGATGTATATGTGTGTGTCTGTGTGTGTGTGTGTGTGTGTCGCGCGCGTATACCCGACGCGCATGTGTGACCAGAAGTATATGTATGCACGACTTGGTGCGAGACAGCTTTTTGCCGATTTTTCCGTGCTTCTTGGAAACGGTTTTTTTTCTTATCCACGAAAGTGGATTGCAGGACGATTGCGACTCGTTGAGTTGAATTTTGTTGATGTGTTTGATTTGGGATCTAAGTGGATGAGATAGTTGTCGTTGATGACAACGAGAGTTGGATCTGCGCGCGATTTTCGCGTTATTGCTGTATATATCGGTATAGATTTATAGAGTACGATGTCGATGAGAAAATTTGGGGATATGTATATATAGTTTTATAATGGTTGCATCGACTTTTCGATCGTGCGTGTAAAGTTTCGATGCGGGTTTTTATACGCTACATCAGCGTAAATGAGTCGTTACGATTTGGATGGACATCTGTTTGATGAATGATTAATTACCGTATATAATTAATGAGCATCTCTTTTGTTATGGCAGTCATAAAGAGAAATGATTTAGGTGTCATTGTTAACGTGACTGTTCTCAAACGATTTCAGAGTATTTCAATGATATTATACTGTATAACAATATTGAATAATTTCATTTGAAGAAATAATTAGTCCCCCAGTATACTTATTTCAGTGCGTTATTCACTTGTTATAAGATTATTATTCTCGTATTTACTTTAAAAGTTTTTTAATGTTTCATAAGGTTTTTATTCATTATAGATTTGTTTTTAATTAAAATATTACAAGTACGAATCGCCTCTTCACAGTTCTAAATGAATATACTTATCCGTTAAATTAGTAAGTATATACATATACAAGCAAAGCTTTAATAAAAATTACCATCTCTGATGCGTTCGTTTGATACACAGCGAAACTTTTGCGTCAAGCGTATTATATACGGACTCGGCTGGCATAGATAGTAGGTGAAGGTGTATAAGCGATACGCTCTTTCAGTAGATTGAGATGTAAAGATGTAAACGAGAGTTTGGAGCAACACTGACGCGGGAGCGATAGTAAATTTTGAAGCTTTAACCTTATATACGTACGAGTTGTTTCATTCTCGCGGAGAGGTGAGAATAATAAATATATATATATATACATATTCAGGTTCTAGAGGGAATTGTAATTCGAGAAAAATCGAAATTTACGACGAAGTGTGCGCAGTGTTGAAAGCGATCGCTACGTTATTCGGTTGTAACATATATTCCGTGAAAATATTTATTTAACTAGTGTATAAGTTTCTTTTATTCAGAATATCATTCAAATGTAATTACGTTGAGGCCTGACTCAAAGAATACTTTTACGTGATTAATTAAGTAAACGATACACCGTTATTGTCTTTACAAAATGTTTTAGAAAAATACATAAATTTACAAGCATTTTCTGCAATATTTTAGATTATTAGACTAATCCATCTCTATAAAATATCAATCGTATATAACCGTGTCTTATTTAAAAAAGAAAAAGAAAAACAATGAACAAGTCGATCAACAGATCCGACGACACCAACTGCATTCACGGCCAATAATAAACGCACGAGATATATATCACGATTCGCATTGGCAAAACAATCCAGACGCGCGTTATATATCCCCGCGATGCGATCGGTCCCTTTTCCTCAAAGGGTACGAAAAACTATACTCGGGGATGATAAACAATATTAATAAAGAGAGGCTCCCCGCTGCGATAAATTCATTAGCTCGATGTACCTGCTTGGACGCGCGTGCCGTCGCGGCGCACACCCTCCTACCCTTCTACACTCCCCCAACCTACACCTCGAACCTATATATATATATAACAAAAAAAAAAGGGTCAAGTCCGCTGCTTAGACGAGATATTGGCTCTCTCTCCTCTGTGTCCTTTGACTTTTTCTTGCCAAACTTTTTAGTTCGATATACCGGACCTGGTGCTCGTACACGCTGGATTCTTTCAGCAGCCGCGAGATTAATTCTTCGCCTTGTTATACGGTATACGTCGGTCGAATATTTTCGGCGCGATATTTTAAAGGGATTATGCGAGACGCGCTACGACGCAATACCGCTATACGGATACGGCCGCGCGCAATCATACCTTTGCGATGTTTACTGATACTTACCCCCGTTGATGCGCGTTCCCGTGCTTCTTGCATTTGTATACACAACGCGAATTAATTGCAGGTCTTTAATAATGGGAGATGTAGGGATATGAGAACGATTGTTGCCTCGAGTTGCGCCAAATTAGTATAACGGATGTATTGCGTTGCGGTTCGATCGATTATTATATAGGTACGATCTTCGGGCTGCTTCGCTAGATTTACAGTTACGTTTGGACTTGTGAATATTTAGGAGACGTGCGGCGAGAGTCTACAAGGTTGATCTAAGCATTGTACACGGTTAAGATATACCGACAGTAGTAAAAGTCCTGAAGTGTATATATAATACACTAGCTGTGCACTATCAAACAGCTCGTTTAACGCGAAATCAATTTTATACCTTGTTACAACGTTGATACATTTGAAATACATTTGAAATGTACTATGTAAAGAAGAGATGTATCCAAAGGATCGTTGATTATTATGGACGCAAAACTGGAGACTAAGACAAGACTCGCGATTGTAAATATTATACACGAGTTATTACCGTCAATTTTACTAGATTGTTCAAAAATGATCATCACAAGCACAGTAATAATGTATGATATTATATTCAACGATTATAATACCATTCGGAATTGCGATTTTTCCTATGAATATATATTAATTTATCGCGTATTAATACCATAGCTCCTGCGCATCAACGTATCTTTTTGCTGCAAGAGACGCGACCAAAATAGCCACTTTCCTGCTATTCTGCAGTTTTAGTCTTTAGCTAATAGCATTTTCGCTAATTTTGTAAGACTTGTTTATATAGTCTGAACAATTGATATACGTATATATATATTCGAAAATTTCCACAATGTAAGTAACCGAAATCCTCGGCCGGCTAAATCTCATTAATTAATCGCTGCTATTCCAGCGTTTTCGCGCGTCTGCGCCGTTGATTATTATTATTTTTTTGCCCTGTCTCGGTGATCTTTTATCTGCGTCGGCGATGGAAGAGTCGAGTATAGTAATAAGTCACCGGACGCTGCAGTAGCTCGCATACAAAAGGATATCCTCTAGCTGGAACAGCTTTTTGAAATTCTTTATGTTTTTTCCTACAGCTGTTCTCGCATAATGTACATTGCACAGATAAATTTGGTTATTTGCGAGATTCAAGATTGTACACGTGAGAAGTTCAAAAATTCAATTGGAATATCAAGGAATAAGTGGGTAACTCGCGATTGAAATGCAATGGCATTGCAAATGTAAATTCTCCCGTCCCTTTATTTTTCTGCAACAACTAATAAACTTCGCATTTCCAGGTCAAAAACGAGGTTCCTGTCGAGTTGATAATCTTGACTGAAGTTGAAGTGAACATTTCATTCGAATTATCATATATATTATTATACAAGTCGCTCGACGTAACGGTTGCAGGAAAAAGAAAGAGAAATAGGGAAACATTGTCACAGTTTTTATTTTTACCAGAACTTCCATGAATTTTCAAAACTCGGGGTCTCTTATACGTGTTAATCTGCAGAAAAAGATAAGCGCCCACAGCGATACAGGTTGTACAGAAGAACAATACACGCATAAAGAAGAAGATTATACGGCGATCTGACAGCGAAACGCACATATATATATACATAGACACGAAGCGTTAGCATTTCATCTTCAATGCACTCGGAAAAACTTGTATACAATCGATAATTTTCTCTAAACGCGTCAATTTACTTTATCAAACATCCAGTCACGTACGCAAGAAACTCCCCTCGTATACACACACACATTCATCCTTTATTCGCATGACGCACTACGAGCACGCATTCGTTTTACTTTTTTTTTTTTTCTCTTTTTTCACTTCTGCAACGCGATAATATACAAACTTGGACGCGCTATTCCCGAACCGAAAAGGTAATTTCGCCCATAATAATAATAATATTCCTTCGCGCGCTCGCGAATGCCTCGGCCATACGAGCGCGTTTTAAGCGTAATCCGCCTTCCTCCGCCCCGTTCCGCTCCATACTCAATTTGCTATCGGCCTTTAAAAGTGCGGCCGTATAAAGCAGCTTTATGTATTCGCATGCGGATTTTCGCGCGCGAATTCCGCGTTGGCTATTTCTCGGCATATGTGCGTGCGCATATACATATACGCATCAACTTGGCGTGTACGTATATTATAAGATCCGCGAAACCCGACGTCGAGGCGCGCGCTCGATGTGTGTTTGCGTATATACATATACACGCAGATAGATTACATATGCCTTATAGGTAATTATTGAATGTCGTTATATATAGCTTATAGTCGTCGATCCGTTAGATTCGCGTGAAGAGTCGCGAGTAAGTCGATGTGTGTGTGTTAAGCAGGCAGCTGTAGCCCGTGTGTGTGTGTGTGTGTGTGTGTTTGTACTTATATATACGCAACGGCCATCTGCTCGTATTTAAACGGATTTTTAGCGGCAAACCTGCTAATACCGTTGCTTCCGGACATTAGAGCTACCGGCGCCGTCGGTGTGACTGCGGCTTGATAAGGCAGTGCGGCTCGCGCGATTTGTGGGTGGAGCGAGGGAGATTCGTCGAGATCGATGGAACTCTATAACCGTTCCCCTCTCTACTGTCATGTGCTTACTAATAAAACGTTGGCCGATTAATTCGATTGCTTCGATAAAAGTGTACAGTTTGCGAGCTCGGGGGGGTTGTACATGCACGTGGCCCAAGCAGATAAGACTCCTTTCGGAATAAACCATGGAAAAACAGCGCTACGTGCCGTGCAATTGTTGTTGTTGTCGCGCGATAGTAGCCGGCGAATATATTTCACGACGTTTAGAGAGGCAATATCCCGAGATACAGGATATACTAATTATCGAAATATTCAAAGCACCCCACCTTTTTTTATTATTGTTATCGCAAAACTGCAAATACTCGGTATACTTGCCCACGCGTATAATATATATACATATATATATGCTAGAAACATCCCCTATTTATTTTGGGTTTCGCCAAAAGTGTTGGATATAAGCGCTTAAGCACCGGTTTTTTTTTGGCTTTTTTTTCCTCCTCCTCCTAATAATCCCACTCGGCCCAAGTATCTTCTCGTCAGCTGTATTATATAGTTTCATCTGCAGGAATCACTTTTCCTATATACGCACAAATCCGCGCGCCTATATGGCCTTAAGAAATATTCTCTCTCTCTCTCTCGCCTGCAAAGAACATAAGCGCGGCTCGCTCCAGAAATAGATATATATATATATATATATATATAAAGTTACAATCAGTTTCGGACACGAGTACAGGGTTTCCGTGATAGACGTCCTATCCGCGCGTATTGGGGGTGGAGGATCGTAATATACCGCTGCATTCTCGTGCAAGAAAAAAAAAAGAAGCGATAGAGAAACGATGTAATTGCGTCGCTTACAGTTTCGTCCTCTTTTCTTTTTTTCGTTTGTATTCCATTACTCGAGAGGTTCGATTCGCGCAAATTGATAAAGCTGAAATTTCGTCGTAACTGTAAAATCATTTATGGACAAGTTGTATTACATCAAATCGATTCTGTAGAACGCCATTACTCGTGAAAAAAAAAAAGGAAAAATAAAAATCATACACAGCTGGTCGGTGCCAGTTAGATTCCTGGTATAGAGAGGTATACACCATAATAATATCCTCGGCGGCGCCGGTGCAGTTTCTTCAAACAGCACCGCACCGACGTTATTCCGCATTCATTGATTCGCTTTTGATTGCGCGACTCGTCCCCCCTCCCCCGTCGTACATATATTTAAGAAGGATGATGATTAATATGCATCGGTAACGCGGAATAAGACGAGAATCGAAGAAAGACGAGAGCGAATCGGAGCTGTACACGGCTGTTTTAATTAAATCTGTACTTGTTAATAAAGCGCAACTGTTATCGCCTCGGATATCCGACATATCGACATTCGTAGCAGCGCTGGATTTTTAGAATCGCAATCGAAGTCAGAACAGATTGAAACTAGACAAATGTTGAGTAAACATTGCAACTTTGTTTCGTCATCGATTGTTGCGCTACATCCGATTCAGCTATACGAAATTATAGATAATATGCATCGCACTTACCTTGTTTTACTTGCGTCAAATGTGCTTCGTTCGTGTATTAATATATCGTTCACGTATATAGTATATAGTTTTCTTTTATTATCGTTGATAAGTTTCTAAAGATTTTTATAATAATACATACGCCTCCCTGCGACACACTCCTTTTCAATATCTCCACGACCTGATATCTGTAATTTTATATTTTGCGGGCGAACACGACCCAACTACAACATGCAATCATTTTTTTATATACATAAATCTGTATACGATTCAGGTTTTCAAAAGTACATTTATGCGAGATGAAAATTTTAGATTTTATGTCAAATATTTATCAAACGTAGAAGAACCTCGATTGTATACACTGCATCACATGTCAATAATTTGTTATTTGACACATGGCTGGCAAACAAGTAGTAGCTTACAGTTATTTACATTAATGCCTCGAGGGTGTAACGAGGGTCGAATTGGTGTCATATATATTTTCAATGGATGCCATTTATTTCTACCTTCGCGAAAACAATAATCAATTCAATACTATTTTTGTACCTTAATTACTCAAACTTTCACATTGGTTATACTTATAATATAAATTTTAAAAGTTATGTATAAATATCGATGTCTTCGACAAAATTTCATAAACAGTGACAAAGGAACGTAGAATGGATTCACACGACAATAGTTAAATAATATCACAGTCACACAAAAATTTCTACTAATCCATATCTGTACATATTTGCAATTTTCACAAAATTCTATTTAGAAAGCGAAATGTAGCAAAATTAAAAAAAAATGCTGAAAACCTTTTATACAACTGCACCAATACAATATACATGTGTATAAGTTATACCGTACGTAACGATATACGAAATAAAATTCTGGACGCTCAAACGATCTTTATAAAAAAACAAAATATCCGAGTGCATACATAAATCGTACCGAGCATCAATGATATTAAACTTCACGAGAAATGCAGAAAAAACAAATCGAAACGATTCTTTGTAACGCGCGCGCTATTTACCTTCCACAATATATACCTATAGTTCCGAAACACACACGCACGCATACGGAAGTTTAAAATGAAACAGAGTATAGTATGCGTCGAGTTTATAACTTAACACTCGATCGCTAAGTGAAACGTATGATTGTGCAGATTTTAGTTTTAATTGATTAATTATTATACCCATTGCTCATAGCCATCAACTACTTATACACCAGAGTACAGCGTTATATATACACATACGTGTGTCCGTGAACGCGTTGACGCAAAAGCTCCACAGCCGCTACGACAAATCAATATATAACATATTGTGTGTGTATATATAACTCCTATTCCGCCTCTATTTGATAAAATAGTTCTCCGCCTTATGTCAAGCGGTGGATGCAGTTATCCAAATTGAATTTTCGCTCGTATCGTTTATAATTAGCGCCGGCCCCCGCGTAACGACTTTTTAATTATGTCTATTAGCCGTCGCCCAACGAAAACCGTTATATGCGTGCACCATTCAAAAATCATCCCCAATGTGCTCGCGACACTTCATCGCTAGGGTGACACACACGGTCATTTAGATATATACATATACAGGGTGGCTCGGCGCATATATTTAAAAGCCAATTAACGGCACGCGCGATATTATTAAAAAGTACCTTACCTGCAATGGGTATATATATTAAAAGCCCACATAAAGAGCTTAGAAAGGGGGAGAGACAAAGAGAGCTCGGTCGGTGTATCGTTGCCTCCGAGGCAAAACCTCTATATATACATCGGCCGATTGGAGTATGTAGGCTGATCAATATAGCCTCTCTCTCTCTCTCTCTCTCTCTCTCTGTCTGTCCCGCGCGTGGGCGACACACACGCGGACCGCGAACTACATTTGCGGCCGCGCAACATTAATCCCTTTCTTTTTCCCCTCCCTTTGTAAGATATATAGGCGGACCGCTCGGAGGAAAATCGATACTCGAGTTATAATAAAGATATAATAAGCGCGAGAGCGGCTACCGCATCTCCCGTTTATCGCGAATTCCGCGCAAAAGTAAACAGGGTTGCGATACATAGAGGAGAGCGTCGAGAGAGAGAGAGAGAGAGGGGGGGGGGGAACCGCAATGGGACCAATGGGAGAAGGAGTTGGCGCACAGCCAGAGTCCCCTTGGACTTGACTCGTGTATACGTATCCGCGGCCTTTGGAGGGCCTCGCGAGAGCGGATCGGTACAAGTAGGTAGGGGAAACCGAGAGAACGGTCATTGCCACCACCTCACCTCGAGCTCCTGCCGCTCGCTATACCACTGTATACCTATACGCACTGCGCTACCTCGTCTTCTCTCTCTCTCTCTCTCTCTCTCCTTCTTCCTTCTTCCTCGGCTTCTTTCTCTTCCATGGGGGCCCAGCGCGCGGTCGTGCGCTCGCGATAGTTTCCCGAAGCACGTTGGCCGGAGAACGCGGCGAGCGCACTCCACTGCTGCCTGTCCCACAGCTACCGAGCAGAGAGAGAGAGAGAGAGAGAGAGAGAGAAAGAGAGAGAGAAGTTCTGCCGTGGAATGTCGTCGGTGCGGCGTCCGCTCTTCTTGGCAGTCTAGTTCGCCTCTTACGAGGGGGAGATGCGCTCAGCGGTACGGATTGGACTCGCGACGATACAAGACACGCCGCCGCAGCCACCGCCACCGCCACCGCCACCGCCGAAGTCGTCCTCGTAGTCCCTCCCCGATCGTTTTTTTTTTTTTCCAACTGACCAGCCAACCCCCCTCGTCAACCCGACGAATTTTGAATTTTCCCGCGGCGAGCCACGTGTATTACAAGGAGGGAGAGAGAGAGAGAGAGAGACCAGCTGTGAGCTCGAAGGCACGTGGCTGATTATTCGCGTGTGGTTCCGCTCTGTTTTTCTTTTTTATTCGACTTCCTATTCTCTTTCGTTCGGGTGTACACGGAGACGCAGAGGACGTGGTTATTGTATTGGAAGAGATGTGCGGGATCATGTGATTTGAGGGAAGCTGGATTGGAGAGAGAGAGAGAGAGAGAGAACACTATTGTCGTTGAACCAGACGAGTCTGAGGAACGGGATCGAGGTGAGCTTTTTTTATTTATAGTTTCCTACGCTTATTTTTAAGTCCGAGAATTGGCGACTTATGCAAAGAAAGCGTGTGTATTACTTAACTTTATTTAAGATTTTACGGCTCGAGTCCGGGAATTAAGGTATGCAATTTAAAAGGATTGGCTTCTCGAGCCGCTGATCCGCGATATTGACTTCAATTTTGGGATTTTCGAAAAGTCCGATGTCAATAAGGACAAGTTCACCATTTTGCAAAGGTCATACGCAAACGACTGCAGCTTGAAATTATACAGGCGTACGTTTCAGAACTTTAATTCATTATTTATTTAAATAGATTAATACTCTGAGCATCTTTTATTTAAAGTAATTGTTCAGTGATTGCGAACTTGAGGTTCGGAACGCAAAATGCGATGAGCAATATACGAATCGGTTATAGGAATATGTGACCGTCTTGGGTTTCGAGAGCTTTTAAAATAATTATTTAAATAAATTATTCAAGAGGGTGGGAAATTTCTTAACAAGCTGCGAGCACTTTGGCAATAATCTTGGAATGCTAATGTAAGGGAGAAAGATGCTGCATATCTTCGTACTTGACCAGTGTACATACTACTTCACTGAGTGTTTTCCTTTAAATATCGTTTGCCGATGATAAGATTAGTCAATATTATTCTCCGTAAATTCATTTAATACTTTACGATTAAACCAAGCCGCGAAGAAAGCTTTCATTTTTTATCTCGTCATAATCTAAAGTAATGTTAATTCGTTTGTGTTGGTGGAGTCCTTTAGGCCTCACTTACATTTTTCAGTTTTTTTTTTTTGAGTTTTTATACAATAATCTCAAAATTCCATAGAATAAATATGTATAAAATAAGATCGAAATCAATTATTCCTTTTCTTGGGTAAACTCAAAGTTCTCGTAAACCTAGTATAAACGACAAAAAAGGCTCATAAAGTTGAAAAAATGATTTATACCCTCGGCCGTTAAGGGGTTAAAGAAAAAAATTATGAAAGTAAATCTTTAATGCAGTCGCAATTTACAAAATGTCCTCATCCTTTGACAACAGAAAATTTCTACACAAATACTTCGCACTCTAAAGACCCCCAAAACTACATTCAACGTTTAAACCAGCAAAGACCTCTTTAAAAAATATGCCTCCTACGTAATTAAGAGTATACAGCAAATCATCAAAGACGTCATCCATTAAACTCGCGTTTTCGTTACAAGCCGATTTTTCCGCGTTTCGGTCAAAAAATAAAAGGAAAAAGAGCAGCAGCAGCAGCAGCGCAGCTGTATACTGTGTGCTACGGGATTTCACGGACAATCGGTGTACCGTAAACGTATCGCATAAAGCAGAAAGTTTGTGTGCCGGGTTTAACCCGTATATATCCGCAGCACAGCGAAATAGCGGTACTTATGAAACGCGATGGTGAGTGTGTGTGTGTCTGTACAGTGCGGCCCATCGCGTCGCCACACTTCTCGTGTCGTACGAACGCCGCCGTCGACGAATCGACTTTCACGAATTCAATGACTCCTCGTGCGTCGCGTAGACCATCGCTTTATACATACCCTATAAAATGAATATCTCGCGTTTGTTTGTGTGTGCGACTCGGTTATCTGTTGACAAGCTGTCGGTTATTGGTAATGAAAATCGGTACGGAGCCGACTGTGTGTCACACTTTCGATTTGTCATCCACCCGACGTTTAGCCCTTTTATCCGACCCGCGGCTTCATCTTTTGGTGATATAAAACGGGATTAAACGGTGTGATCCCTTTCAGCGAGCGATTCGTCAAAGATTCGTGTTTCTCATTGTACACCGCGGTGACAAGGTGTAACAATTGTCTCACTAGGTCGGCTTCTGGTTGAATGGCCTTTTCATTTTTCTAGTCGAAAGTTTTTGTCCAAAACTATATAGCGCTTATCTTTGACATTGTAACGCGTGAAAATCATGTTATTTACCTGTATATGTGGGTGCGCGCGTGTTTTAGATATGTAGGTATATATGTGTACCCGCTCGAATATGTGTTAATTTACCTATCTGGATTCAGTGCGCGCAACTGTCTCGAATTTCATTAACGCGTATCCAGTGGTAATACATTTATTTAATAACTTCACATAATTTAACTAGTCCAAGTAGCCGCCCAGTTATACTAATTTTTATATATAGAGGATACATCTATAGGTATAGGAGTTTGAAATTGTAGCATCTACGTTTGCAGTATACAGTTATAATATATCCAGATGCTGTTCAGAACCTTTTAAACTAATTTAAATATTTTGCTTATTACTTTTCTTGTAGGGAATGAGATATTTATAGCTCTAGAGCTTTCATAGAGCTATAATTGAAATATATATATCAATACACATTTCATAATGGAGAAAAGTAATTATTCGTGATTATATAGCTGGGTAGACTCTCTATACCTTAAAGATTCATTATTTTCTTTTTCCATTTATATAAATATCGGAAAATGAGCTTTTGTGATAAATTCGTAGGCCGCGGGAATCCCAATATTTATCGATTAGATATCCGATAAAATTCTATCTTCATCGACGAGGAGTGCCAATTTATACAGTAAACAACAAAAGTCGATATAATTCGTTCCCCAACAACCGATTGCAATCCTCCGACGATAAGTATGCAATATTCAAAAAGGAATCTTAAAAATGAAGAATGAATAATAAGCAAAGCAGAGTCAGTTTTTCTCGAAATTGATAAATTATTATTGTAGTAACCGTAACGCACGAGAGCGCACGAGAAGATGAATTTAAAAGTGATTTCTCGACCGAGATCAGAAGCCACCGCGCTAGAAGAGACCCTCTCCAATATTAGATATACAGATTGAAAATCAAAGATTTAATTTGACGAGCGCACGAGACACGTGTATAGAGCAAACTCTCCTGGTGCAGCATTATGTCAGAGAATGAACTTGTCGTGGATCTATGGCTCCATAGCCGTTGTAACTTCGCGCGGCGCGTATACCATACATACTTGTGCGCCGCGGTAGTTCGTGTTTTATCTATATTTAAACGAAAGTCGTGTTAAACCGTTATGGAACAGAAACGAATATATAATGGACCAACCGGAATTACGCATTCGCTGGTTTAACAACGTGACGCGTAGTTTATTGTAAATTGCATCTGTAGAGATGACTTATTTATATTGAAAACTGATAGGCAGAGAGAAACGTTCCGGGGTAACTATAGGTTTTGTATTTGGAGGAGAAAAGGGCTGCAGGATTGCTCGGTCGTTATTATAGGGTTTAATAACCCTTGTTTGTTACAGGAAAGTTGGTTCAATGTACTTGTGGCTTGCGAGGTTTGCGAATCCGCGGAGAGATATCCTGGCTAAATAATTCTGTTTCTCAGCAGCAGCAGCACTCCTGGGCATTGACCTTAAATTCTTTTCATTTCGCCGTCTCTCCCTCTCTCTCTCTCTCTCTCTCTCTCTCTCTCTCTCTCTCTCTCTCTCGCTGTGAAACGCGGTCACGCCTCGGATAAGGTCGACAACAAAGATTCTCACTGCTTATATACACCTTAAATCTCGAGTCTGAAATATTTCCGCGAATCTCGCGCGACGGATTTTCTATTGCTCAACGGCCGGATTTTATAACTGTTATTTACGTTGATAATTATTTGCGTATACCTTTTCTTAAATTAATTATGCTTCTATATGTATACGTAAAGATGATCTTGTTATAATCTATTGTACGTGAAATAGCAGCTAGTTAATTTGGGCTTACAGGTAGAATGTCTATTACGGATTAGGTTTAAAATATCTAATAAACATTGTGATAAGCTCCGATTGGGCGAATGCGACGTGCATAAACTTGCAACCGAAATTATACAACTCAAATTATTTCGTCAAAGTTATAATATATACAGAATCACATTATACGAGGACGTGCGAACCTTCGAATGTTCAAAGCGCGCAATAACCACCAGGCGACCGTCAATCCATTAATTCTACATATACATGTATAATATACCATTATTTATCCTTTTACGCTCTTTGCGGCGGTACCACGCGCAACAATAAGCTGTGAAAAGCTTGAGAATCAACGTAAATCCCAACACGACTGTGTATGTGTGTGTGTGTGTGTGTGTGTGTGTGTGTGTGTCTGGGCTGCCACAGTGCGTTAACACTGTGTATATCCGGTAAGTTAAGAGGGCCGAGAGAGATGTGGCGAACGCGGCTCTCGCGCACCAAACACACACACAAAAAAAAAAGAGCCGAGGTGAAAAAGCCATTGAAGCTTGGGATCTGACCTTGAACCGACGGCGTAATTACAGGATGACTGTGTGCTATAAGGCAATATAGTCAGACGCAAGGTTTTCTGTACCGATCCCCATTCCCGTGGGAAGGTTCTCAGGTATATCCCCCCAGATGTATATACGCGCCCGTACACTTTATATATCGTCCACTTGTATATATATGTAATGCGCAAACATCGACGGAATTACGAGGATTCCAGAAGTTATATCTCGCCTTTTGATTTGTATTTTGCAGATGAGACAGCGCCACAGGCACTTCTGGGCCCTGAGCCTCGCCTGCAACTTCCTGCTGCACCACCTAGTCCTGGCTACGCCCGTCTTCGTGCCGCAGTTCCTTACAGGAGGTGAGCCTCGATCTGCAGAATTATTTTGCCTCTCGTTTTACGTATTATATTATGTACGGAAAGGATCGAATGAAAATTTTACAGTGTACTTTGGAATTTCAAGGGATTCGGTGCCTGTAATAGACTTTTAGAACGAAGAACTAGATTTTCCTCTTTATGTTTTTTTTCTTTTTTTTTTATTATGTTGCGAGTATAGTAAAACTTTTAGAACATTCAATTTTCGAGTAGTTTGGTCCATAAATGTGTTTTATTATAGACGTTTTGTAGTGAAAGGTGGAATGATGATTTAGTAAACGACGATACATGTAACTGTGTTTTAAAGACCGTAGTTCAATGTACACAGCGCAACGCTTAGCGTCGAATCGTGCGCGGACAAGTACTTGCAGGAATCATTTTAAATCTCGAACGCTTATCGTTTATTTATAACCTTTCAACATGATCGATCAGTGTAATTGTTTCGCTGCGTGATTCACTCGGTGTTAAAGTGGATGCGCTTTAATTATTACATAACTTTGATAGACCGTTTGGCATCCGAGAGCTTGTTAAACCTGCAATTTATCAATAGGTATTAACGATATCAGATTCTCAGGCATGGAAATCATCGGAGGAAAAAGAAAAACGGTAACACGACGACGCGAGGAAATTGCCCTGCAACTGGGCCAAATTTCTTTCCTCCTAGCGTCCATCCTCTCTCGCGCATATACCATAAGGAAGACAAAAGGAGCTGGCGCTCGGAGTTACGCAATTTCTCTTTAGCCACGCCTCTCTCTTCTCTCTCTCTCTCTCTCTGGCGAAGGAACCCTAAACATATAAGACCGTTACACAAGATGCACGAAAGGTCGCCGCTTGCTTCCATTACGGCTCTCTCTCTCTCTATCCGCTGCTGTTGGCTGCTGCCGCTTCTTTTTCTTATAACTGCGCGAAGCCGTGAGTCGGAGTAACGGGTCATGGATTGGTAGGCAAATTCACGCAAACGTCAGTGTTGTCCTTTGTGATTCACCGGCGGCTTCGGCTCTATACAGAAGCTTCACCGTGCGGGCTATTTAGTTACAGTTTCGGATTTTTGATCGATATAGGACGCGTCACGATGGAATCTCGATGGAATCGAGATATTTTCTTTTCTCTGGGTTCATTGGCTCTGGGAATCCATGCGAACTATCGGAAGAATCGGGATGATGGACAACCGTATAGACAACTTTTAGTCTATGCATAAAAGTTCAACGATAATTTTTGCCGTATATATACCTAGTGGATCTTGGATTTTGACATCGTGTGAAAAGCGAAAGCAAGTTTATTCAGCGACAGTAGCCATATCGGAGATATACGTAAAACATATACAGCTACTTCAATATGTATCGTCAACTTGTCAGGCTCTCGTATACATTCCATCGGATGGATTTCGACTTAATGTCGCTCATATCCTAGCCCACACATTTGTGCGCGCGCGCGCGAGCGTTTTATCTCCGAACTCGCGGCTATATTTGAATTAACGGTGATAACGGTTTCTAACTGTGAATCTATATAGGATAGAGAGGCTTGAAGGCCGTTGGTGAAATTCGGAGTCGCGGCGCACGCGGGGATAGAAGGCAAAAAAAAAAGGAGCTGGTTAATTGCTGGTCTAAACGGGTTGTGAGTCTATGTAGTGAAGGATGCGCAAATCGGGGACGCTATGTAATGATTCGCGTTGCAGCCCACATCTGCTCAAAGGCTGTGGTCTATTGCATACGGTTACGGGAAATCATGAGAATGGTTCAAAACGATTATTAAACGCTTCGGTTGATGAACGTTTAACGCGTACGTGTGTGTATATTTACGAAGAAGAGCTAATTTTTATGCTTGCGTTCGAATACAAATTGCAATCGTGTTCTTTGCAAAATCGCTTTGTACATATTTGCGGGAAAACAATCTCTGCTAGCTAAAGACACAAATTAGGCAAATGGTTCGTCATCTATTATACTGAACCTTGCAATGCGAAGAATTCCGCTATATTCACCAGAGACTTTCCCCCTTCTCTCTCGATACAGCTTCTAAAATTTCGGGTCATCAGATGTGCGCGGGCGTCGCGTCACGTCTCTTCTCGAATGACGTTTCCACTGCTCGTGCCGGATCCCACTTATGTACTCCTTCCTCCAACTCTCTTCCTCGTTGGTGTGACTCATGCGACACTTCCGCTAGCACACATTCTTTGCATGCAAAACCAGATGGAGGGATTCTTTTTCTCGTTACTTTTTTTTTTTCTTTATTTTTCGAGAGCGCACGTTAGGCGCGGTGGCCAACTGACCCACAAACCATCCTATACCGCACGTCCGATTATGGCCTACTGTTTTTAGAGCGATTCATTTTCTTTATTGATATATGTTAATCGTCGGGCTTGAAAACAAATTCGCATTGTTCGCCTTTGCACTTTCGAATATTCAAATCGATTGCGGGAGGCGAGTTTTAGAGCAGATATTTCATTCAATTTGCAGACTATGGAAATAATGTAATATTCATACGTGGGATAGAAAATTTGGACATTCGTTGAATATCATCTTTTGAATATTATGGAAGAATTCTTGAAGTTGTGAGCAAGCTAAGTTTGATTTATAGAAATTTTCTTTTACTAGTCCAAAATGTAAAATGTATACATGGATTTTGAATTAAATTTCTAGTGACAATTATTTTTAAAAAGGATTTTACTTTTATTTTATTTCTTCTTTGTCACAATATGTATAAGAAAACCGGTTGAGAATCTCATACTATTCTGCATAAATTATGTATCAAATCGTTTCTGATTTTTTTTTAATTGCTGTCAACCACACCACACGCTCGATATTATGTATTGAGATCGCGCCTCTGGTCGCGTGTTCCGTCCCCGAATGCGAGAATCAAATTAATTGCCCACTTTACATAAACGATTATGACAATAATACAAATTAATATCTGATTGAGTAGTATGTCAAAACAAATTTCTTAAATATTCATGCGGGTTTTAGTTAGTTTATAACCGTAATTCATTTTTTTTAATTTGTATATTACATCTGGCATTTTAATTATTAATTGTAATAAATATTATTACTAAGTGAAGATGTATGTATGAATGCTTTCTTCAATTCATTATGACAATTATAATGTAATTAGTAAAATAATATAAATGCCAATACCGTACTGAATTGTAGCTTATTGAAAAGGATTGTGACACAAAACCATAAATAGATTTGATAAAATACTTAAAATTAATAGCTTCATTAAATCTTTGTTGCACATTCAATTTATTTACTGTTTTTGAATTATATTAAAGAATAACAAAATTATTAAGGTTAAACATTTTAGGATCAAATAACCTTTTTCATCATACTATCTAGAACGACAGAGAAAAAAAAACGACATTTATGAACAAAAAACGACGCGATAGAAAATTTATAAACGCGTCCGCTCGGGTAGAAATGAAATTAAACCGCGTCAAGTCATTTGGCTTCGCTCTCTTCACGGTCAGGAATGCTCGGGGAACTTCCTTGGGAGTCGATCATGGTGGCGAACAAAAAAAAAAAAAGAACTGGAAAAATAAAAGGAATTTGAACGAAAAAAAACGAGCCGTGATTATACCGGGTGACTAACTATAAAGTAAAATAAAGTTTAGTGGCAACATTAAGGTATGACTTTGACCTACTTTTTCGTTGGGGCAACTAGCTCATACATCGAAACTTAACGGTACCTCGATGCTAGTCTCTGGCTGACATCAATTCTCTTCTCTGGATAGCGACTGGTACTTCTGACATTCCGCCTGGTATTATTTATAATAAATACAGTACGAATTTGGAATTTGCATTTTTACAAATATTCAAATTCTTGTAAGCTCTTGATGTAATTCCAGAGATTTTTTTTGATCGATTTTCATAATACTATTTTGCAATGCCAAATTAAAAATTTCTCAAGCATTTGCTAATTATGTTGTAAGGGCGAAATGTTTTCGCAGATGGTAGAATTTAAAGTGTATACCAGAATTATATTTGCTGAACATTTCTTTGTAAATCGTGGGGGTGTACAATTCTATAAATATATATCTCGTTCGCATGAAAAACTTGTTTTTAAAGTAGAAAGATTATATCCAATTTTTAAGGATGTTGCTTTTATATGCCTTATAAATCATCATGGAAAATCTTATTCCCTAAAACAATTATAAAAACTGCGGCTTAGTGAAACTAATAAAACAGATTTTAGCACTTGTTCAATGCATAATATGTAAATGTTATAACAATTAACAACTAATATATTTATTAATTTTAACTCTTACACTTCAAAATTTATAGTACACTGATATTAAAATATTTATTTATGATCAAATAAAATAAACAGATTAACATACGTTTTTAGTTATTTTTTTATAAACGTTATAAAAGTTGTTACTTGCCTTCTTATCGAAGAATCTGTGTCGCGTGTGCACTGCTCAAGCTTAAATTAATGATGTGCTATTAAAAGTAATTTGCACTAGAAATTGCTCTAATATACAGTTAAATTTCAGCTGTAAGCGATCCCAATTTCGCGTCTAATTTATAGGTAAAAATTGGATATTAAAGCAAAATGAAGTTTATCAAAAAGCTGATAGACTAAAAACATTTAATAACTTTACATCAATCCTCCTTTTTACACTATAAATTATCATTTTTCCATTTATAATAAAAATTTTGTCACCATGCAACACGACATAAGTACTAAAATTAGCAAATATCTTCTCTATTCAAGGAACGGGAAGGAACATCAGACATTTGCCATGCGTCTCACGGAGGACAGGCGAAACAGGAGTGTGCATGTTCGCCTTTACGTGCGCCAAAGCGAACGGCACGCATCTCGGCACCTGTATCGATCGCTTCTACTTCGGGAGCTGCTGCAAACTCGAGGACGAACCCGATATCTTCCCACAGGACAATACGATAGACGTCGACAATCCCTTGTCTATGTCCAAGCCATTCCTCACTACCAGCACAACGCAATCGGTCGAGAGCAATGATATCCCAGGAAACGTGGACAAACTGAAGCCCACGGCGAGGCCAGTAATGCAGACGGCGACCGCGATAACCAAGCCGACCGAGGCGACAACGTCGAGAATCACCGAGCCAGCGAAAACCAAGCCGACGAAAATCGGGACGAAGAAGCCGATCGGGGTTTTCGAGCCGACTACCGAATCCATTAGACTGTCCACATTCCAGACCGTGCAAAATGCATCGGACCAGCGGCCCGCGACCGAGTCCAGTACCACCGCCTTAGCTGCCGCTGCCACGAGGCGACCGCAGCGACCGAATGTTCCTAATTTGCGACCGGCGACAACGAGGCCGAGGCCAACTGCCACGGCTCCCGTACTTTCTTCCTCCGTCCCGGATAGCACCGTACCGACCACGGCTTACATTTTGACGTCGACAAAGGGCCCCTCGACTTCTTTCAATGGGCCCTCGTCGTCTCATTCAACCGCCCCAACGACCACGGCTGAATTCGGCAGCAAGATACCCACCGTAGCTACCGAACACGGCAAACGGCCAACTACTACGACGCCAGAACTGCAGGAAACAACGAGGCCTAGTTTCGGTCCAACGGTTCATCGCAATGTCTCGAGTAGTTTTCCCACGACGTACACTCAGAAAGCTCCATCGACGGATGCCACGACTAGACCCACTTCGACCGTGGCTACGACTCAGAAAAAACCACCGGCAACTAGATTCCCGCCGAGAAACGCGACAACGGCTACTTACGCGCACACCACCACGCAAACGAGTCATCTGGCGAGCACCGCAACCGCTACGAGCGCGACGAACAAAGTCGAGGAAACGACACCGAAGCCGTCGACCACGAGGAAACCCCCGACGACGAAGAAACCCGTTAAAAATACAACCAAGAGGCCGCCGACGGCAACCAAGCGACCATCCACGATAACTAGACGACCACCTCAGACCGTCACCAAACCGACTACAACTACTACTGCTACTCGTGCTCCTACCGTCGCTCCTGCTACCGCCACTTCAACTTCCGCGGCTACTACCACCAGCGGCACTACTATCCCCAGCACGACGACGAGTGTTGGTACCGCTGCTGCTGCTGCGAGCACGACTAAGAAGCCTGCGACCACGGTGTTGACCAAGAGGCCTTCCTCCGCTACTACTAGAAGGCCATCGCCAACGGCGACGACGACGACGACAACCTCATCGCCGCCGAGAATCACGACCACCGTGAGAAGGCCCACAATTACCAGTTCGAGGAAAAATGTGACGAGTCAGAGCTCGTCACGGCCAACCAGTGGGTCATCCACAACGAAACTTCCAATTACGACTCGAAGGCCAGCAGTGACGGCTTCCTCTTTTTCTTCTTCTTCTTCTTCTACGTCGTCATCCTCTGCCTCGACACAAGCATCCACGACTACAACCAAATATCAAACCAAACCAGAACCGACGACGACGACTAGACCCACAACGCTGAGAGTTCCTCCAAGCGGTACAACGACGGGGAGACCAACGGAGAAACCGATCAAGCAGAGCTTGGCAACCGTAGCCGCGATTATTCCCGCGGCAACCACTGTAAAACTCACTGTCCCAACAACGACGACAACAACAACAACAACCACGACGACGACGAGCAGACCAACCATAAGCACGAGTGGGACGGAGGCGAGCACAAAACCGGTAACGCAATCGCACACGACCACGACGACGCCTGGGCCGACAAGTGTCGCTACGGCGAGCCGGAAAAACGTAACGAGCTCGACGTCGAGCGCCAACACCAACACCGTTACAATGGTGTCGAACGATATCGACGCCGAGCTCGTCGACAACGAGGCTGACCAGACTACCATGATACCGGGACTGGTTACGTGGACCTCGTACACGGACGATGCTGAGACCTCAACGAAAACACCCGAATATTCCTCGATATTACCAGGTATAACTATTATCGTTGGCTTACGCAGCCAATGTGAATTATCGGTTGAGAATTTCTAAGCTTAGAGATTGTATTTGCGTCTCATTGAGAAAAAGGGGAGAGAGAGAGAGAGAGAGAAAAAATACGAGGAGCAGATAGAGGTACTATTGGGTTGAGACACTATAACGGTTTTACAATCCACCGTAATCTCTCTTACTCATTCGCGTCCTCTCTCTCTCTCCTCTTCCTCTCGTTCACGCAATCATCCACGTTCTCATATATATCGCCTCTCTCTCTCTCTCACTCCGTCTCTGTGCTGCATCTCTCGCGCGCTCTCACTTTGCTCTCTCAACTCTTTTCGAGCACTTTATCCCCGATATATCTATATATATATATAGAACTTCGGCTGCGCATTCCTAAGTTAATTGTATACCTATCGACTGTTGTTTTTCGCGATCTCTCGCGTGATCCCTGTATACCCCCGTACAGCCGTAGCTTCCCCCTGTTCTTTTTTTGTCCGGAGACGCGGAGAAATGTATTCGTGTACGTGCATATGGCAGCGCTTGTAAACAAACTGTAAACTTTCACGAAGCTAGAGGAGCACTATGGTGTTTCGAAAAAGGCTTCGAAACGAGTTCTTAATAACTGTATCGTGGCTCGTTAGTTTTTATCGCGGAAAATTATGCACGGTAAATTATTGCGTACGAAATTAAGCCTAGTTGGGAGTAATTATATGCAAAAAGTAACGTTTACGTTCGTGAGCATTGTACTTCTAACTAATATGCGCTGTTTAACGCAAACGGTAATCTTGGCGAATAGTAGAATTTACATTGGCGTAATAATTTCAGACACCACGGAAACTGACTGGACACCTATAACAACACCCGACGGCTGGATAATAATACAATCGCCCACTACCGAAAAAGAATCAGAGGCAGATTTGGAAATTAAACCGGTCACGTCTACGACCAAAGCTCCATCCGCCTCGCGTAAGTAGTTCAGCTAAATTAACATTATAGAGAAGTCGTGAATTTAGATGGTCGAAAAGAAAGTGTCGGTACAGATTAAATTTATTGCACAGTTATAAGTTTGTATGTTCTCTCAACAATATCATCTAAAGTCAAAATAGGAGGTATAGATTTTTCATTGGCCGTAACGATCGTTTTCCTGTCATTAATCCTACCAGAGAGACATAATGTTCATTCATTAAGACCACCAAAATTAACGCTTTCATTAATACTAAGTACGTAGATAACATTTAACCGCTATAGTGTAAAAGCACCAGGAAATACAATGTAACTGAATAAGCAATTTCGTAATCCCCATAAATTACCTTCGAATGTGCCTTTTCAGCCAAGCCTGCAGTACCAAGTACAACGACGACAAGGAGGCCACCCACGACAACGACTCAACGAGTTACCACTCAACCAACTACTTACGTCGATATGCTCTCGACATTGGCGACCGTTACAGTATCACCAGACTTCACGGAGTCTGCCTTCGCACCCTTAAACATGTCCAATTTTAAAGATGGTACGTATCGAATGTTAAACGCGATGATTTATTGGCGCGTATAAAAAGGTTTAAAAATTGAAGTTTATCGTGGGAGCTTGTATTTAAAGTAATTTTTTTGATACTTGTTAATATAGTTGTAAATAATCAAAGACTATGTTCATATGAAGAATAATAATACGTAATTTTGGAAATTAATTTAAAGCTCAAAAATACAAAATAGATATTGTGGTAATATCACATTGCATAAATTGTAATTATAAATAAACTTATGATTGCTATACATTCAATTTTATGATAAAATAATACTAAATAATTATAATGAAATAATTGTATTTCAACAAATTTTTTTAAAGATTTACGAATAAACTGTTGTAAAAAGTAAATATCTCGTGTAAAAATAATCTGCATGGCCAATATATTGCAAAAACTATCTCCAATATGTGGATTTATGGGAAATACTAATATTTACCGATATGTTTCATTATGAGAAATATATATATCCATAGAGCAGGATCAATACTTACATTAAGTATTGACAAAGTATGGTTAATATGTGCATCCGATTTATTAAGTTTGTTTCAAAACAGATCAGTTTATATATGAGCGAAATTGAAACTTTGAAATATTTTGGTTCAAACTAAAATAATTTTTCATTAATATTAATATTTACAGTGTGTGATAAATTATAAATAATTTAAGTTTTGGGTTATATGGGACATGTATAAGTCGCACATTTTGAAATAAGCGTAGACAATGCATCCACATAATAGCTGTACGAGTATTGCTTCCGTTTTGATCGTATCGATCTTAGTATTTTCCATAAATGATCTATATATTGAAAATAGTGTTCGCAATACATTGCCCGTACCTACAAATTATTTTCACGTGGGTAGTTATTATTCAACTCACTCTTAGTAGACCGTACACTACTTAAATACTAATAAGTTGTTGTCGAAATGTAGTAGCGTATACCGCAATTCCTAGCCAAATGAACTGTATTATTAGACTCACAGTATAATAATACAGATTTTATAATATGCAGATATAGTCAAATAAAACTATAAGTTTGGTATCTGTTACTATATATTGTACTCGCGTATTATTATTCTCGCGTGAAACAAAGAAACCAAGAACGACCAGTCAAAAACTCATTATCGCGTAACTGTAAATTCAAATAAATAACGAGATGCCGAGGCTCATCGTTAAACTTTCAAAGAACGCCACAGAGAGCGAACATATAAAAAAAAAATTGTGAAAAGAAAAATGCGCGTACGGCAGGGTGAACGAATAATATAACCACTCGGGGGAAAAAAAAGAAGCAGTTTACGCGCGGCACATACACAACCGCAGACTCATTTTAAAAAAGACAGAGAGAGAGAGAGAGAGAGAGAGAGAGAGACGAAAGAGTGCGCGTATATAAGGATATACCGGTTCCTCCGGTCGCCCGATCCCCCGATATAACATGTAACTATATAGCGATGGTGTACGCATGTTCGCCAACATGGCCGCCGCGATGAGACACGCGAATCTTCTCAAAGGCATGAATTCGACGATGCTTATACTTGCAGTTTGCGGGCGACGGCTGTTCCCGGAGTCGAGGATAGTCGGCGGCGACGGCAGCACATTCGGCAAGTGGCCCTGGCAGGTAACGTACCCACCCACTTGTTATATTTTTTCGCTTTTTCTCGATAATTGTGTCGCGCTTCAATCTGACTTTTTTCGTTTGACGCGCCGTTGCGCGTGTGTGCGTGTGTGGGATTATCCCCAGGGATGTTTGTTTCTGGTGTAGTACGATGAGTTTTGAATTTTGCGACCGCGGTGGAAATAACTCTTTACGACGAGTTTCATTTAGTGCGGTTTATAGTGCGATAAAGATGTTTCGAGCGACGAAATTTTAAATGCTGTTTATCGCGATCGGAATCTACGGCAAATATATTTTTCGCTTTGGATGTGCATATATTTTTACGCTAACGAGCGTCTGTACTATATTGTTATAATTTTGAACGACTTTGGCGCGAAATTATCTCATACGTGCACTCGCGCGATTATCGTAATACACACAATATCTGCAATGTAATAAGTGTTCCAATCACGGAAAGTCCAAAAACATTTGACGATCAAAAATAAATTCGTATTATCTTCGATGAGCGATTAAATTCAAGAAACAAAGTGTTCGTTCGTCATTTCAATGACAGCGAAAAAAAGACAGCATCGCTGCTGTATGTACGATAATTATTGTGACTCAGCTATACGTACTGTCGCGACAACCTCGTTTACTTCCATTTTTTTTCCTCGCGCGCTCCTTCCCATATCTGCGCACACACTGGCACTCGCGCGCGCGAGAGTGAAGAAGAAAAGAAATAATCGCTCAAAGGTCACCCGTCTCCATTTTTTTGCAGATCTCTCTGCGTCAATGGCGAACCTCGACGTACCTCCACAAGTGCGGCGCGGCACTGCTCAACGAGAATTGGGCCATCACCGCTGCTCATTGCGTCCAAAAGTAAGTCCGTATACGTACACCAGCAATGTTTTCTTACATCCCATCTGTATACGCGTATACATATATGTGTATGTGTACATTAACGGCTCTGTGTCTGTGTGTGTCGAATCGCAGTGTACTACCGAGCGACCTGTTGCTGAGAATAGGCGAGCACGATTTGGGGAACGAGGAGGAGCCCTACGGCTTCCAGGAGCGCAGGGTACAGATAGTGGCCAGCCATCCGAACTTCGATCCCCGCACCTTCGAGTTCGATCTTGCCCTCATGCGCTTTTACGAGCCTATACTGCCCTTCCAGCCTAACGTACTGCCGATCTGTATACCCGACGACGACGAGGATTACGTTGGACAGACGGCCTTCGTTACTGGCTGGGGTAGACTCTACGAAGGTAAGTTCCCTTTTTTCCTTTTTTTTTCTTCCTTCCTTTTTAGTCGAGGATGCTTGTATACCCTTTCGTACTCGCAGACAGTAACGAAGTCGGCGTCTCTGTGTGTGTGTCTGATGTGTTTTGTTGTACATTGCAGATGGGCCGTTGCCGTCGGTACTGCAGGAAGTCGCCGTGCCGGTGATAAATAACTCGGTCTGCGAGGGTATGTACAGGAATGCCGGATACATCGAGCACATACCCCACATTTTCATCTGTGCCGGTTGGCGGAAAGGTGGATTCGACTCCTGTGAGGTAAACCTGCGAGAATTAAATTCTCGCATTCTCTATATATCTTATATAGTTTAACATTGACGTGCGATTGGATTAGTTACATAGTACGCAAATTTTTATCCGTGAATCATAATATCCTTGCTTTTTATAAGCGAAATTTCTACTTTATTGTTTATTTCTATGCATTGAAAGAAAAAGTGATAATATACTTTTAAAGAATTGTTATTCTTGTAAGTTTATAGTGCAATAATGCATTGCTACGATGTAACTGATTGAAAGACAAAAATTAAAATAAGTCAGATTTACTTTACCGGAAGGCATTCTTTTCTAAAAGTTATTTTTGTTCATGTATTTATAGTAGGACTATTTGGTAACAAAAGTAATTGAATTCTCAAACTATTTTGGGTTGATTTAATTGAATTCTTTTTAGTAAATATACATGCACACAATAAAAATACTTTGTAGAGGATACGCCTTGTATAAAATGTATAATAGATAAAGTAATATTGCTGTAGTGCTTCCAGTTATTTTAGTATTAGTCTTTGAAAACACTTCCGACATCGAATTTTACATAAATCGGAATTCTGTCATCTCGACTTTCCGATACTTACAAAGTAAATATTCTTTATTCAATCAAGAGAATTTAATAGCTGCTTATTCTATACTTGAAATTAACTTAGTTGAATCCTGCACAATCAATTTCCAAATCCTCGAATATACAGATTTCTAATCCCCCCAAAATATTTTAGGGCGACAGCGGAGGACCACTGGTAATCCAGAGGAAGCGGGACAAGCGATGGGTACTGGCTGGCGTAATCAGCTGGGGCATCGGTTGCGCTGAGCCAAATCAGCCGGGTGTCTACACGCGAATCTCCGAGTTCCGGGAATGGATCAATCAGATACTCCAATTCTGAATGTAAACAGATCGAGACGTAAAACGGATTCAGAGTGCCAGAGGACTTAATAGAATCAGATCCACGTGTTGTCAGCAGTTTCAACGCCCCCTCATGAAGAACTAAAAAGTGTCTCATGTGGTCTACGCGATGGCAGCGATCGATTCTTGAACTTTTTGCAGTGATCTAACCTGCCAGGCCGCGCGCGCATTGCATCCACGTATTTCGCATCGAATTTCTTTTCTCCGCCTTTTGTAATAAATGCGCGCGATGTGCGCGGTGTACGGCAGGCATCTACCCCCTAGGTTATTATCATTAATTCCTATACATGAAAGAAAAGAAAAAAAAAAGGCGCGAACGGTAATGAATTGACGTTCGATTAATCGGATATTATATAATTTGTAAATATTTCTCTCTTCATTCTAAGCGACGACTCTTGTTTTTATATTATATTATTATTAATTATTATTATTAATTATTAATTATTAATTATTATTATTTATAATGAAAATAAATTCTCTTTATAACAAAATGAACCGTGGGATTATTTGCTGACTGCGTTCAGTACACCTTCTTTTTTATCTTTTTTTTTCCTTCCTCTCTCTCTCTCTCTCTATGCTTTTTTATCGATTATCTGAATTTCAATGCTATTGTTGATTTTGAGCTGGGTATTTGGAATCGTGCAAACAATTTCACGACGTATTCTTCTTTTTACAATGCGCGTCGTGCAAGAATTAAAAGAAGATGGGATTTGTTGAAATGTAGCGCGTATGACGTTGCAATTGCAATTACGAGCGTGACGCAAATCGTATCGTTATACGCGAAATGCAAAAACTACTTTTTTAACTGCTTAAGATCTCTAATTTCGATAAACACGGTATTTTTTTAAAGATGCCATTTTCATGCGAATATTCAGTTTGCAATCTTTATTTCATTCACTTTGTATATCTTGGATAAACTGCATACCCACTGTATATGCAATATTTATTCGAACGTTTGTATAAAGATTGCGTAACAGCCGTAATATGTCCATTTTATTTTATTAGTGGGTGCGGCAGTGGCACTTTGAAAGCGAGCGGTATTTTTTTTATTTCCTCGGTACTAAAAAAAAAGTATGAAAACGAGCGAATCGAGTGGTAGTAAACTCAATTACAAATGATTGGACTGTATAACCCACACACTTATATTAGTCTGTCAAAATTACAAATTTAAAACTGTGCTGCGCGATTTGAAACGGTGTAACGAGCGATAATAAACATATGACAAGGATTAAAATGAAAGTTGAAATATTGAAATGAAATCTGTCGTTTCCAGAATAATTTTGTAGATTGTTTTATACGAAGAAAAATTTATAATAGGATATAAATTGCAGTTATATCACTTTATTACCATAGCTTTTCAACAGTAACATATCCATGGAGATTAAACACTAATCGATAGTCACGCGACACACAATTAACAATATTTACTCTTCTCTCCAAGTCCTTTTTAACGCAAAATCCCATTTCGCACGGGGATTATCCATAGAGAGAGAGAGAGAGATAGCTCGATTAGCCGTTTGAGCATTCTATTAAACGATCTCCCCCCGATTAACCGAAGCGTCAGAGAATGCTCTTATCGATCCCCAACACGTCAGTGGCACACCGCGCGCGTAGGCGAGACTCTTGCGTTCAACTCCCGCGTCACTGATTGTTCGCAAGCCGTCTTTGTTGCGATAAAAGCCATTGCCTGCCGCTAACAGAAGCTTTGTGTCGCGCCGCCTGATTATTTATAAATTAACTTTTTTAGATCAATAGACGGAGTGGCTGATCGAACGGATCGTGCTTGTTTCTTTCGTATTTTTTTTTTACATCGCTGTTTCTTTTTTGTTTGTATAAGGTTTATTTTCATGATCGATATTCTGCAAAGGATACATGAATGGATTGAGAAATGCATAGTAAATTAGTTTGCGAGTTCGTATTAATATGCGTTTACCTAGTTTATGCTGTTGGTTAAAATTTAAAATGAGATGCAAACAGGTTCTCAATAAAAAAATATACTCAGCTATTATACAGTATTCAATTTGATAAAGCATAAAATTTAACGTATGAAAATAAAAATAAGGTATTGCAAAGTTGCAGTAGCGAGAATCGTTATTTTCTTTCACATCGAGTTACTTATACCCGACACGCAGTACACGTTATTTTTATAAAAATTTTGCGAAATCCTTTAAAAAAAACAACGTATATATCGTTGGCGCATTACTGTCTTCCTGTCGACTAAGCCGCGAGCAGTTGCATTTACTTAATGAAAAGCACCGAGGCTATGTATATACTATGAAAGCACAAACTTCGCCTTCCCATATATCCTTGATCTATTCTTGTAATCATTTTACATTTTAATCATCTTCCACTTCAGCTTTGGAAGCAAAACAAAAAACTACCATCGCTCTGCAGGCTTTTAAAGGATATGCAAACTTTTAGATTTCAATTTTAAGAGTTGAGCCGCGAGTAAAGTTGGAAAATAATTGTAGACGTCTGCGGAAGCAGTAATTATTTCGTAAATGTAAGCTTCGATCGATATGCGCCGATAACGAATCTGATTATTGAATTTTCAAAATTCCAATAACGGGAATATTCAATGGGTGAGAGAGACCAAAGTTGTGGAAGAAAAATGAAATTTCATCACGCCAATTAGTATTCCGGTCTTTTTTAGGTTGCCCGCGACTGTGTGAATTCTCAAGCTTATATGGACTTGGAATTCGTAATTAGCGTTCTAAAAGCGTAAAGAGTAAATTTACCTGGTGAATACTTCGTAAGCGAATTCTTTTAGTTTTTTTTTTTTTTTCAAAAGCATTGCAAGAGATAATATTCTAATTAAAAGACTGTAATTTGTAATAGTGGCTAAATGTGATAACGATCATCTACGTCAAGCATTAACTACAATCATCGATAAATGTACAGATGTTGCAATATAACAAGTAATATACGGCTACACCATAGAGCAAAGCGGCAAAATCAATGTACGCT
The DNA here is from genome assembly GCA_900490025.1 of Megastigmus dorsalis. Classification (NCBI taxonomy): domain Eukaryota; kingdom Metazoa; phylum Arthropoda; class Insecta; order Hymenoptera; family Megastigmidae; genus Megastigmus; species Megastigmus dorsalis. The sequence continues at coordinate 50,661 of UELU01144716.1, forward strand.
TTTTACCACAATTCAATCATCTCCCGTATCTATCAACGCATCCCAATACACCAATCCGCTCAACCACAAACAAACGCAATCATTCATTTTCGTCGTAAATAACTTTCACATAATATATCCACAGGTGCAGCTCGTTCCAAGCGCGAACTTATAAACAGGGCCACACAGCTATTTTAGACGGAGGAAAAAAATAAATACTTGTGAATACCAAGTTTACCATACATGTTCCTCGGGGAATGTAACAAGCCAACCACGCGATACCTATTCGATATTTTTAATAAATAAATGCATGACACTGCGGGGTTTGCGTGTCGCGGCCACGTAATTTTATGCAACCAAATGAAAATGCACGATAAACGCGGTATAATGGCAGACTTGATTTTCTTTCCTTGCATTCGAAACGGACTCGTGCACTTTCACGCTTAGCATTTTGATGGGGTGTAACGTGTTCTCCTATACCTTTACGCGGAGTTAATTTAACAAAGAAAAAAAAAACATTTCTATGTAGAATTTAGTCCGACAGTGAACGTACTTAATTGTTCGAATAAATATTTTTCTTTATCTCACGATGGATGAGAGTCTGGAACATTTTGGATTACACGGGCATAGGAAAAAGCTGCTCTTCAAACAAAATTAATGAGTGCAAACGAACGGAGCTCTCGCACGGGATCGCTCTCGTAACCTTCGTTGTTTTTCTACCCGTATAATAGTAAGAGAATAGATCCCGCAGCTCGCGTTCAATGAAAGTTTATCAAAAGCACATTACGACCATTCGCTAAAAGTAAGAGTAGTACGATTATACCAATAACGAGCTCGTACTTTTCTTATTATTAAATCAAACATTTTTTAATTTCCCAGATGACGTCAATCCCGTAGTACCTTTATATATACATTAACGGCGCATCCAATTAAGCAAAGCGCTCAACTCCTGTCTCAATTTTCTACGAAAACTGCATTCTACAAAGGATCTCTCTCTCGGTCGTTATTTTATCATCAGAATCACCATCTGCCACGTGTCTCCCGTTCTTTACGTTCCCAGTCCGCTATGCCAAAGAGAAAAGAAAATCACTTTATTATTAATTTGAAACAAAAATGTAAGAGAACTTGTTTGTTTCTACGACAAAAGCGGCGAAAACATATATATATATATATATATATAGGAGTTGGTTTTCTTTGAATAACTTGCCTTATAGCGCGTCCCACTTTCTCCTGATTTCCATGCCAAGTATGCGTTGCGATTAACAAAATCCTTTTTCTTTCGTATAGCAATAAAATTCGCGAGAGACTTTGAACTTTGTTCAAACATATAATAAAGTAAACGATATTCCCTGCAGCTCTTTTCGTTCCGTTGAGTTTATAGTGACGCGTGACTCGGGAGGAGAGACTGTGTATAACGAATTTATACATATTGGAGAATCATGTCGTTTAACCCAAGATGTGCTATTTCATTTCCTCCGCGGAATCCAAAATTGACTACACGCTGATGTTTGATAATAATAAATTGTTGTAATAAATGCATCAATTTTTAAATAATTATGTATATGCAATCATTAATTAACAAAAATACGATTCTCACTGGTGAAATGCAATCCACTTTTGATCTCTGTATCATAATTGCTCGAACGACAATTAAAAGTTAGCGCAAAAAAATTTGTCACGATAAAGGTAACGCTTTGTGAAATCAACTGATGAACATTGTGTCCGAGTCCTTTATCGTTTTTAATTGCTACCATAAAAACTTTCCGTCGTGTATTTTTTAGTACCCCATCGCATTAAAGAAGAAACGTTCTGAAACGAGGGAAAAGTTTAATCATCCAGAAGTATCATCGCCAAAGAAAAACTGTTTCGCAGCGGGGAAAAAAACGCCTACCCGCAAGATATGTACGTATATGTAGACACATAGATTTCAAAAGAAAAAAAAGAGACTTTCGGTCCCTCAGCGTTGGAGACCCGAATATTTCCGCAAAATAATATCCGCGCGTTATAAAGATTTTTAAAAGACCCCTCATAAATAAGCATTAAGCACCCAGAGTGTAAACTGTCCATTCTCTCTCTGGCTGGTCTAGCTTTAACGGCGTCAACTAATTTGCGTATAACACAGGCATCTCCACGGCACGGTAGAGAAATCCAGGACGTGTTTTTACTTTTATATTACCCACGGAATCATATATAATCGGTGTTTACGCGCGCGCAGAAAGAAAAAAAGAAGCGAAGTGTATAGCCACCGTTGTGGTACACATAGACAAAAAGTGTTCGACGACGCTCGGCCTAGATATACACTGTGCGACTGTGTCGGCTTTATATACACGGAAGGTTTTTCGTGCGGCTTATCAGGTGCTTAATAGGGCGAGAATTGGCCGATGCGACTCTCTTGGATTCTGCTGTTTTTTTCTCTTTCCCCCCTTTTTGTACTCGTTGGGCTATTTTAACTGCTGCGAGCGAGTCGAGCCCCGGTATGTTATCGATTACACTGGATAAAAGTGAAAATGATAATGTCGATGGTGTCCGTGTTGCAGCGCGGGTCGTTTTGCTTTGTTGCGTTATCTGTTCTGGTCTACGAGGTACACATCGATACCAATGAGACGCGTATACACTATTATTTATTATCGATATACTCTAAACAAATTCGTTAAAAGTATATATACGTGACCTTTTTTGCGTACACAAGCGCTGTATATACGAGCGTACGAATTTCTCTACTATGCGTATGCAGATCGAGCTATTTGAATTCACGGGACAGACACGCAGATAGAGATGGAAACTGACGACTTTAATATGATACCTAGAAAACGAAAATATCCGCATGAGTCAGAGATCTTTCGCGATATATCGCCTTGACGCGCGAGCGCGGGGGGGAAGATGTCACGGGCGTGACAGTATATAACATGGATGGATGTTACTGGACCGGGTTAAGTGGCCTTTGGAGAAAGCCAGTTGTGCCTATACCGTCTTAGCCTTTTTAAGCGGCGAAAAGACCAGCCGGACGGTCTCGCATCATCGGCACAGATACATTCGCCCACTATTTTTCGTTTGTGTCCCTCGCTCCACCGCGTCACCGACTGCCCGTACGTTGTATCTACACCTCTCTAGATGGTTAATTCTCGGAATCCAATTAAACATCGACAATGGCTGGGTTATGTAGGCTTTGGGATAAATGGTGGAACAGGTGGTGTATATCGAGCCGACACCGAGTAATTGAATTCTGCCAGGTATACGTAAAAGCTTCCGCGTGCGGCTCAATTTTACGGTGGGCGTTAAAAGTTATTTACATGGTCACTTACGGGCCACTTCCCTTTAACACGTATACTACTTTCACGCGCATATATACACGCGGAGATCGTTTTGTGTGTGTTTTTTTGTTTGTGTTCCTTTGCTTTAATTTTTTAATTATAATTACAACAGAGATGAAACTTCGCATCGAAACGTAGCTCGTAATTGATCCGCGTTGCGAGTTTAATTGAAAATCCAGCCGAGGATATATGTACGTTGTTTTGCGCATTATCACGCGAGGATCAACCTTTGTAATTAAAAATAAATATCGCACACGAATGTTTGAGCTGTTGTTGTTTCGCGTAACCCGGTGTATATCAACGAATCTCGACACGAAATACCACCTGCAACCTGTAACTCTGACTGTCACACGTGTAACGAGCAAAACCCAAACACTGTACGTTATTTATATCGCCCTTGTAAACGTTGAATGTAATCTTTTTACAAGCTGTTGGTCTCTCGACAACAAAAAAAGGGAATAGCCACTAACGTGGAGCACACAAATTGTTTATTTTAAGAGAGTGGCGAACCGCGACGGCGAACGATCGATTCATCGACGTTCTAGTTTTCACACATACACAGACGCACATCGGGTCGAAGAGACAAAAATGGCAGGGTCGCGCACACATGAATTTGCTGGCTGACGTTGGACCGCTGCTGTGCTCTCGCGAGACGCGCGTCAATTCATGATAAAAACCGCTACTGCTGCTGCCTCTTTCTCACGGCTCTGCTTACCGCTGCGCATGCAGGGTCTGTATGGCCTCTCGGTACATCGCCTTGCTTATCCTTCTTCTATTGTTGTGCACGCCGAAACTTCTGCACAGGCATCGATTATTAAGGGTTACGGGATGTATTTATATGCATGATTCGAGCAAATGCAGATGTGCGTATGTATACAGAGTGGCGGGCAATCGACGATTTATACACCGGGGCAGCGGCTGAATAATTGAAACATTCGAAATGTTGCGCTGCGTATTCGCGATTGGAAAGAGGGCAGGTCTTTTTTTAAAGCTAGAGAGATACACATCCACACACAC